>NW_004624911.1:1991641-2017159 GCF_000247695.1 Heterocephalus glaber
TTTATTGGTACATTGTAGGTATACAACACAATTACATTTCTCATTGGGAATTGTACCTTTACATAATGCATCTTGGTTCTTATTTTTTCCCCATTCGTAGCCCTCCCTTCACACCCTCCACCCTTCCCTATTTACAAAGCCTTTATTTCCATTTTTTCCATTTCTTTTCTCATTTTGCTGCTGCCATTTCAAAAACTTTAGGTGGGTGGCTTTCAATTTCAACCACCTCATTGTCACCAGGACTGCCCTGTATAGGCTGAAGGTCTGAGGTTGTATTTTTCTACTGTGTTTCTTCATTTTCTTTTTTTTAAATTTTGTTTTCTGTGTTGATGCTTGTAAAGTGCTATGCTAGGCAACTTTATCAGTAGTATTGAGGCCTCCTACAGAAATGATTATTACTCAGAGATGTCTTTGAAGTGTAGCTGGCTCTTAGCCTCTGAGTCCATTCCAGGATCCTACCTTCCCAATTTATTAGGGGTGAGAAGTTGCTAACCATTTTGTCCAGCACCCAGTCTTTTGTTGCTGGACCATGGTAATGAGTATAACCCCAGACTATTACAGTGTTGTCATACAAGGGAGAAAAAACTGATTAAACCCAGTATGAAATCTTGACTAAAGAAGTACAATTAGCAAAAACAAAAGCATCAAACAGTGCCTAGAAACTGAAAAAATATGGCAACTATTAATTTGGTACCTTTAATCATAGGATCAAGAACTACAGTTATATAAAACATTACAGCATAAACCATGAACTTGTATGCAGTTAGTTTCTCCTCTGTAGAGTAATTTCACTCTGGGAATTTAACAGGGATAAGTGAAAAAATAGATGAATAAATGAAGAGAAATATAGTACAAACAAGGTGAAGGACAAAAGAGGATCACCGAAGCTTTGAGAGACTGGAGAAGAAGACAAGAGAGAAAGAAGGGAAATCAAAAGAATGTCAAAGTATATCAGAAAAACTAGAGTCAATGTTCAATCACTTGAAAAAAATCAGTAAGTCAAGAAAGACAGTTGAGAAGAGAAAAAAATGACAAACAACAAAAATAAAAATGTAAACAACCAAAGTAAACATAAAAACAAAAAAAGAACAAAGAAAACAAACAAACAAAAAAACAATGAAATTCTTCTGGCTTCCACAGTTCTGCAGTAGTGTCTAAATGGCATCTAGAGATTCAGTGGGAGACAGCTAAGTGGAGCTGCTTGGCTTTTAAATTTAAAAAGCTGATTATCCATGTTTTGTGTTGCTGTGCTGCTCTTGTGCTGCTATTTTTGTGTGTAGTGCTTTGCTGTTACTTGACTACCTTTCTAGGTCTGTGCTATGTGTTTTATTGGTATAGACTTGACTCATGCTCTTCAATAAATGTAGCTGCTTACCATTTATTACTAGGTGTACAATTGACAATTCTTTCCTCATTGTACACAAGATCCTGGACTATTATTGTCCCAACTCATGCCAACAAAATGTATTTGAATTCATCTATGTGACTAAAGCTTATTTATAAATTCTGTTATTTTTCTTATATAAATTAGTTATTAAAAATAATGCACAACAAATAAAAAGCCAAGCTGTGTATGGTGTTTCACATCTGTAATTCCAGAGTTCAGAGCTCAAGAGGTTGAGCCAGGAGGATCACTCTGAATTCAAGTCCAGCTTGAGCTACATAATGAGTTCAAGGCCAGTCTGGAGTACATAGCAAGACCCTGTCTCAAAATAAAACCCAAATAACAAGCCAGACTGATCACATAAAACAGAATATGTTCTGCACATCCTGAACTAAAACAATCCTTGTGTTCTTATTTGCTTTGAAAACTTCTATTGATCACACTGTTTAAATTTTGTGAGGCCTAGAATGAATTAGGAAGTTTACAAAATAATAGATGAAAACTTTTACTACTAATTTCCAAGATACTCAAGCCTGCACATATGTGGCTTCATGGAGTAGAAGGGAAATCAACTATGGATCTTGAATGGCATGGTGAATAGGTGAAATACAGTAACAGTGGTAGCTATGAAAAGAAACAAAGACATTTCTCATCTTAGAGAAAGAATCCATGGGGGGTGTCATAGGCTGTTGCTCTGCTTAGCTGTTGTCAGTGTCCAGTGGTTAATTTGTGGGAATACTGGTGCCTGGAGACTACGATACTTCCAGGGAGGGCCTCTCTAATCCTGGTGACTTGAGAATCAAGACAGAAAGGAATGCAGAAGATTGTGGTAAAGCTAGAAGCACTCAGAGCAGGGGGCTGAGAGAGATGGACCAGGGTCTAGGACAAAGTTTCTTTTCCCCACATCTGGGTACCAAGTGAACCATGAATAAGAGAGGAACTCAGGATACTAATGCACCCCTCAATCACAAAGGACACTTTGTGATGGTACTAAAGACTCTATGGCCCTGGTCTGTCTTTCATTTCATCTGTACCAGGCATCTTGGAAAATGCAAGCCAAAGAGACACTAGGAGGACTGCAGCACCTGGCACCAAGGTGAACTGGGGCCAGAAAAAGACCGTGGGATCTGCATGATCTGCATGGGTTTGTCTCCTTTCTGAGCTCAGAATCCCATGAAATTATGAGCTGAAGGGTTATCAAGTGATCTGCACCACAGCTGGAAGCCAGAAGGCCACAAATAATGAGAGAATAACTGAATGGAGCTTGGTGCAGAGGCCATGGCAGATGTGGGAGCCTGAGTGACTGATGCTGAGACCTATTAAATAGAAGGCACAAGTGACCCTACAAATTCCCTGGGTAGGCTAGAAGCTTCTGAATATGGCAATATAAAGACAGTATCATTTATACACTTCTCTAGGAGATTCATTCTACCCAACAGAGCAAATTGTCTTCTTTTATTTTGCTTTCTTCTTTCTCTTTTGTTTTGTTTATTTACTTGCTTGTTTGATAAGGTGTAATGCTTTATTTTTATTAATGGGTTTCATTTTGTCAGGTTTGTACAACACATATTTTGATGACTGTCTCCTCCCATTATCAACCTTACTGTATTCTTCCCCTAAATTTCACATTTTTGGAAGGGAATCTGTTCTTTTTATATACATAAACATGGGCACATACGTGTGTATTACTTTTGTTTCACTGCATAATGCTCTATGTTGTTTTAAAATATATCCCCACAACAATAGATCCTGAATAGGCAGAACAAATATAGTAAAAATGACCATATTACAAAAAATAATATATAGATTAAATGCAATTTCCAAAAAAAAATCACTAATATTCTTCACAGAACTAGGAAACACAATCTTAACATTAAATGGGACCAGAAGAAACTAAACATTACAAAAGCAATCCTGATCTACAAGATCTGTTGGAGAAAGGCCGCTCAGGGAATTGATTCACTGGGGGATTCAGTTCATCATGTTCATTCATTCAGGCACTTGGAAGCCTGTACAGACTTGATGCAAAGCAGCCTGGTTAATACTCTAGCTGGCAGCAGACCTTGGTAGTATCCACACTGTGGTGGTATTGAGTGTGCAAAATGCAAGAGTGGTGGGGACAGGAAGGCTTCCATTCAGATTTCAGAAGAATACCTGGGAGGCCATGCAGTACACCTCTGAGAGGGCAGTGTATGAAGCCAAAAGTGCAGTGGAAATCTCAGGACATTGGAAATTCCGAGAATGTGCAATGTCTAAGTAAAGCAGAAGGAAGTAAGCAAAATTCAGGCCAAAAGGAAAGCCATGAGGACTTCAACCACCAGCAGTGCCATAGGGTCAGGGCTGCCCAAGACATTTGGAGTTATTTGAACACTTCTTGCCTTGGATGCTACAGGATTTAATGTTTCTCTTGCTTGTTTCCAGTCTTACTTTGGTTCTATTCCTTTCTATCTCTTTATTTATCCCTTTTGAATTGAGAAAGTTTACCCTGTGCCTTTGTAAGTCAGCAGTGTTTAACTTTCTTTTTTATTTTTATAGGGATTCACAGCCAAGAGTTTGCTTAAAATCTCAGAGGAAACTTTGAATTTGGAGTTTTCTGAAATGCTGAAACTGTTGGGACTTGAGCAACTCATAGAGATACATTAAGTGTGCTTTACATAAAAAGATGGACATCATTTTTGGTGGGCTCTAGGCCAAATGTAATGGTTTAAATCTAGAATATCTTCTTTGCTATCATAGGTAGGGCTTTTAGAAGGTGTTTGGGTTATAGGGGCTTATAGAATACTTGCCGTTGGGAGATAGGATCTGGTTGGAACAGATGAGTCACTGGGGTCATGGTCTAGAATGGTTTAAATGTTCCCCTCTCTTTCCATCACTATCTTCTTCTTGATGCTATACCGCAAACTATTTCTACACTGTTATGCCCCTCTACCATACTGTACTGTCTTGGAGCCATTTGACTTGAACTGAAACCTCTACAAATTGTGAGCAAAAATAAACCTTTCCTCCTTTGAGTTGTGGGTGTTGGGTACTGTGTCTCAGTGATGAGAAAGTAATTAAGGCAGGGACTTTTAAATTACTTGCTGTTAGGAGGTAGGTTCTGGATGGAAGAGGCAGGTCACTGGGGGAATGGTCTGAAAGGAATTCTCTCCCTTCCAAGCTCCTAACTTCATGTTCTCTGCTTGCCACAGACCTTCCATGAAGCGCTTTCCTCCACTATGTGCCTCTGCTATGCAGTCTTGCCTTGGCACTAGCCAATTAGTGCCATGGACTAAATCATGAGCCAAAATAAACCTTTAATTCTTCAAGTTCTAGGCGTCAGGTATTGTGTCTCAGCTCTGAGTAAGTGAATAAGACAATTCCTTGTCAGTAACATGACTTCAAATTTTATAGTTTTTAGAGAATTTTTATAACATAGTCTAAGGATTATTATAGCACTTCGCATTATGAGGAAAATGAAGCAAAATTACCAGTAAATCTAGAATATACAGCTGAGGCAAAAATGTTTCAGTAAAGAAAAATGTAGGAGCAGCTTTAAATTACAGGAAGCTTATCATTTTAATGTTCATTATAAGGACAATGCCAACATAATAATGAATAAAATTATCAGTTACCATTTGTAACATTTCCTATTGTCATTCATCAAACTAATTGCCTCTTTTGTCAGGCTTAATTTCTTGTAACAGACATTACAGGAAATTCTGCGTGGGCTAAAAAATTTTCTGGCATTTAAAATTTTCACTTAGATCATTTGTTTTTTTATATGAGTATTACTTAGATGAGTGAAATGAACATTATTTGCTAGACCTCCATGTGAAATGTTACAAGATGTACAATTATGAAGTATCTGGAAAATTCACATTATAAATAAAAGTTCTATAATATTAGAAATTATTTTTACTTATTCAAAGACATAGTTATTAATGTATTCACTCAAAATATTACGTATGTGAAATATCACACTACAATAGCAACATGTTCTGGAAATAAAACTGTAGTATATTTGTACAGTAATTAAATCAATAAACAGAAGTTAAGTGTGTATTTTCTGAAAACAAGCCCATACATGGTAATTCATATTTATGAGAAATTTTTTCTTTTAAATGGTAGAAAATGTATTTTGTTACTGCATCAGGAAATACAATATTTAGCTCAAAATTTTAATGAAAAATAGGTGGTGTATAAAAAAATGGAAATATACTACATTTAAATATTCATACTGCCATACATTATATTTAACTAAATATATAATATTAAAGATTTATTTTCATAAGTTTACACCATAGAAATAACATCATTCACAAATCCTATGACTATATTATCTAAAAAAATAAGGTAAATGCTTTTCAACTAATATTGGTGATTCAAGCTTTTATGTAATATAAATAACATACCTGTATTATTATTACTTTTGTGACTAAATTTCCTTATTAATCCTATGTATCTAGTGATTGTTGCATAATCTTTTTAAGAAGTACATGATAAATATTTTGTTGTATCATATATGCATTTATGACAGGAAGTACCAGAAATGCAAAAGTACAGACAATGATTTTTTACTAGCTGGAAAGCTATCCCTAAACATTTAACTTTAATAGAAACACATAACCAAAGCAACTATAGTGCACATAGCTACCCAAGTCTGAACACGGATCAGTTCTAAATTGTTTTAAAATCAATACTATCTAAGCAAGGTCATAATTATGAAACATCTGCAGCAATATAGGGATTTATATAATTATGGCACATCTATGGTACTTTATAACAAAGTCAATAGCCTCTTTTTTAAAAACATAATTTTATTGGTATAATTTAAATATACAAAATGATCACATTCATAATAGGGAATTTGTAAATGTACATGGTATATCTTGATTCCACTTTTCTTCCCAATCCCCTCCCTTCCCTTCAACCCCCTTCCCCTCCTTATTTACAAAGCTTTTTTATCTTTCATACTTTTTATCATTTTATCCTCCTTTTTTTCTTTTCCCTTCCTTCCTTGTTCCCAGTTCCACCTACTGAAACTCTTTAACTTGTGCTGCATGAGTCTATTTAAGTGGGGCATTACATATGTAATAAACCAAGAAAAGAATATATGTTTTGTAATGACAAATGATCTGTACTACATCAACATCCCTTGGGCAAGATGACTTGAAAATACATCAGTAGTATTGCAGTTACTGCTTTATTTGAAGGAGTCTGCCTTCACTGTCAATAATATCCATCAAATAGAACACTAGATTTTGATCTCAACATATTTTTACATATCAAAGTATTCATAGGGATGCTGTTTATCAGAATATCTTTTAATTACAAAGATTTAACAATGAGGCTGTATAGTAAGACTCCCTTAATGCTCAATATATATCAGAAATGATCTTCATGCTATTTGTTTATGATATCAAAGAATAATCACTTCATTTTCATTGAGTCAATTATTGCTAATCCTGTAATACCATTATTAGGAAAATTTTTTTCTCACATAAATTGTGTGCATGATGTTTCTCAGTCTAAGGTGTAAATAAACCACTTTATAGTTTAACTCAAGTATTCTTTGTGGTGAAGTGAGTTAATACTTAAGCAATTTTCCTTGTTTTCAATTTTATTCACATTTTTATAGCTTTTTAATAAATGTTCACATGTCATTTCAAACCTTGCATTCAAGTGCATTCATGAATATGTCATTTCTGGTATATTTCAGACAATTTCTAATGAGGTAATATATAGAACAAAATAATTTTGACAAGAATAATGGTTATTTTAGAGTATTTTATTTTGCAATAAAAATGTTTTTTTAGAGCTTCCATATTAATTTTTCAAATGATGATATATACCCACTTAACAAAATTTTTCAAGTTACTCTCTATATATGAAATAAAATTTACTTTTCTATCATCCTGAACCTACATTAAAGCCCTGTCTGTAGTGAGCCAAAGTAAAACAGATGATAGATAGCAACAACAAACTAATAAGCTTCACTATTAGTAAAGGAAAGGATTACCATAAACTTTATTTCTACTTTTGGGCAAGATGAATTTTTTTTTGCATGGTACATGCAAACTAGATGACAATTCAAACTAAAATGTATTTTCACTATAAAATTATTAAGTTGGAATTCACTACTGCTTACTAGATTAAATTTCACAAGATACAGATGACAATGTATTTCATTTAATAAAGTTTTTTGTTGGGTCATGATGATTAACTTATATTTTGAAGTTATAGTTTGTTTAAAAGATAATTTCATTTTTAAATTGTGAAATTATTAAAATTGAGACTGTAGAATATTAAAAAACTCTTGTGAAATAAAATATATTGCAAGCCATTGTTTTAGATTGAATTGCTATACTAAACCCCAAAATGTAGTCATTCATGCTAAGTGCCACATAATTAAACTGAAAACTTAATGAAGCAGATAAATTCCAAGACAGACTAATTTATATTTTCCCTGACTACAAAAGATTCAAAGCAACCAATTATAAGGGTTCCAGTCAACTTGATCCAACACAATTAGGAAATCTCTGCTTCAACCCTTATAAGAAAAGTAATTTAAAATAACTTGATATTACTAATATAATTTTAAAAATATTATTTCCATATTTTCACCTTACAAAAATATTTCAAAAAACTCTTCTGCCATGCTCAGTAGACCACTCACTCTAGTTCCTACTCCATTTTATGAAATGTAATATCACTTGATTCTACAATCATTAATAAAACCCAATTATATTTTAAACTAAATTTGTTGTAACTTTGTTTCTGGATGCACCTAAATTCTCTTAGTTTTCTTCTTCCAATGAGTCAAATAACTTAAACAGCAAGTTGTTTTCATTTGTTCTGGAAAAATTTTCCTTAATATTATAAAACATACATATAGGCCCAGACACCCCCAGCTCAAAAGTGGAGATTCAGGCCAGAAGCCTTCCCAGACAAGAGTGGCATGGGCACACAGGCCCCAGAAAAAGGCCTGACTGGAAAACATCTGTGCAGATGCACAGGCACCACCAGAGGCCCACCCAAATACAACTGGAATTGGCACAGTGTTGAGCAGTAGCAAGAAGGCCTCTCTGAGGCTTGTTAAGAATTGAGGCCCACTGGGAGAGCAAAGAGTCACTTCAGTAAAGGTGCAGAGACTGCATTGGTTGAAATGAGCAGACAACAAAACAAGTTTCAAAACCAGACTTTGAGATCTCCTAAAGCAACATCAAAGACCCACAAGATGGAACAATCTGATACTGAACCACCTGGACTCCCTGAACTGGCAACTAAAGACGATCTGGAAAAATACAATCAGAAATAATTTCTCAGACAACAACAGAGATTGTGTCCATAGTGCAAGACATAATAAATAAATCTAGAGCAAACACAGATAAAAAAATAGAGGAGCTGAGGAACATGATGGAATCCCAGCATAGGAAACAAATGGAATCCATAAAAGAGATGCAAACAGATATCCAGGAGATTAAAAACTCCATTGAAAGTTTATGGAGCAGAATGAGCCAATGCAAGGACAGAATTTCAGAGATAAAAGATAAGATTGCAATTAGTGACCCAGAAAAGAAACATTTCTTAAAAATAGCAAGGACTACTAGAAATCAATCCAGCAATTGCTAGATGATGCAAAGAAGAATAACATAAAACTGATTGGTGTCAATGAAGAAACAGGAGAGTGTGCAAAAGATATTATAAACACTGTCCACAGGTGCTCCTAGCCTTGCAACTGCGAGCATGTGCACGCAGGCCAGGGCTCTCCAGGGCAGCCCTACAGGCTCCAGCCCCAGCATTAGCGAGGCCCGGATTAAAGCTTCACAGCCTACCCTCTCCAGCCGGTGGGTTCCATGCCTGTGCAGCCTGTGGCATGCCTCCCCCCACCCCTCACTGTGCATGCACAGGAGGGGGGTTGGCAGGGGTGTTCATGCTGTCCAGGCTGTCCAAGTTCTTGCTGAGGAGGGCTGCACCACAGGGACGTGCCCCACCCCACAACAAACTCTGAGCCCCCACCGGGTTGTACGCCCTGTGTGCAAGCCAGCTTGGGGACCGCTGCAGGTCTGGTGTGCTCTGATCAGTTATTCTGATCTGAAGATTTTGGTGTTTAAAGGATTAAGATAGTAGCCATACTCTTAAGTGAAATAAATAGGACACACATGTGTAAATACCGAATAGTTTCTCTAGTGTGAGAAAATGAAAGTGTAAATAAGGATTAAAATGATTAAAATGAATCATTGATAATTTGAAATAGGAAGAAAAGGTCCAAAGGGGCAGGGGAAGTGTGAGGGGAAGGGGAAAGGAAAGAAGGGAAAGGAAAAATTATGAGAAAAGAAAAAATGGAAACAAAGTCTATGTAAATAGGGAAGGGTGTAGGGGGTGAAGAGCACACAGGTAATGGGAAAAAAAATAAGAACCAAGATATACCATGTACAGGTACAAGCACTCAATGATGAATGTAAATGTATTGCATACCTAAAATGTACCAATAAAAGAATTTAACCAAAAAAAAAAAAAAAGAAGATAATAGCCTGAATTGTTCATGGAGTTTTTCATCAGTATGTTTGAAACCATTAAGTACAATGAAGATGATCATAAAACTCTGTTTCTGAAAACGCTAAATGAACAATGCCTGGAAGGAGAATTTTGCGATATTGCTATTGTGGTTGAAGATGTAAAATTCAGAGCACACAGATGTGTTCTCACTGCCTGCAGTACCTACTTTAAAAAGCTTTTCAAGAAGCTTGAGGTGGATAGTTCTTCAATAACAGAAATAGATTTTTTGGGTTCTGATATATTTGAAGAGGTTCTGAACTACATGAGCATAGCAAAGATTTCTGTGAAAAAGGAAGATCTTAATGATGTCTTTGGGTCAGATTCTTGGTATCCGATTTTTGATAAACTCTTCTCAGAAGCGTGATGCCTTTAGTCCTGATGAAAGTAATCATCAGTCCAAAACTAAGTATTGCCTCAAAATAAATTGCTCCACTGGGGATGCCATGGACACTCAGGATGATGATATGGAAGAAATTGGGGATCAAGATGACAGCCCTTCTGATGACACAGTAGAGGGTACCCCACCCCCTAAGTCAGGAGGATGGCAAGTCACCCACCACCAAGCTCAGGGTGTAGGAGGCGATTTTGAAAGAGCTAGGGAGCAAGGAGTTTCGGAAGGTCAATTGCTATGGCCAGGAAGTAGAGTCTATGGAGACTTCAGAGTCCAAAGATTTGGGGTCCCAGACCCCTCAAGCCTTAACATTTAATGATGGCATAATGGAGGTGAAAGATGAACAGACCCGGGGCTGGACCACAGTCACCAGTGACATGAAGTTTGAGTACTTGCTGTATGGCCACCACCCAGAGTACTTCACCTACTAGGCCTGTGGGAAGACCTTCTCTGATGAGGGCCACCCGTGGAAGCATGAGAAGCTGCATACAGTGGATCAGCCATTCATGGGCACGAAGGGCTTCACTATGCAGGCCCACCTGAAAGAGCACCTGAAAATCCACACAGGCTACAAGCCCTGCTGCTGCGAGGTGTGCCTCAAGTTGTTCATCCGGGCCCTAAACTTGAAGACCCATGAGAGGGTGCACAGCAATGAGCGGCCCTTTGTGTGCCACATGTGTGACAAAGCCTTCTAGCACAAGTCCCACCTCAAGGACCATGAGAGGCGGCACCCAGGGGAGAACACCTTCGTGTGTGGCTCTTGCACCAAGGCCTTCATCAAGACCTAGGGTCTGAAGCAGCATGAGAACAATATGCACAGCGAGAGGAAGCAGGTCACCCCCAGAGCCATGGAGAGTGAGACAGAGCAGCTACAGGTGTCTGCCATGGCTACAGAGGCCAAGCAGCAGCTGCAAACAGTTGCCTGCAGCTAGGGGACCCAGAAGCAGAGACCTGCTGAAGGCTGGTGGTTCTGCTTTATGGAAACATGTGCAGCATCGCACAGCTGGATTGGAGGCAGTGTTGGTGAGGTGTCTTCGCAACTTGTTAAGGAAACTTCCTTCTTAAATTGTGATCAAACAGTGGCTCTGCCCTGTCCGATGTCTATTCATGTTGCTAGGGAGCTCCTTCCCTTTTTTTATGATTTTAATTTGAGAACTTCTGTGTCCACTTTAGAAGCGGGGGACTTCCATTTTTAATTCCTCAACACTCACAGTGTCGATGAGTGCACCGCACATTTATAACTGAATCAATTGAATTTCTGATTTCCTGATCATTGCAATAACATGGAACTTACAGTCAAAACAGCAGTTTTAATAATTTAATAGATGCACTCTTTACTTATGCAGAACATGGCAGTGGTTGACCTAAAACACTGTGTGAGTATGAAACCAAGTTCTGGAAACACAGAATGATATTAGATTTGCATTTGGTTTGTTAATTTTTTATATCATTGTTTTACACTGTTTTTGGGACAAATAATAGTTGCTTTCCTGAAGTGTTTCTTCATCATTTTGATTGCTCTCCAAAACCTTTAGTCATAAGTACAGGAGGTTGAGCAAGCCTGCTAGGACACCAGTGGTCTTGGCTGAGGTTCGAGCCTCTCACTTGGGGCATTGTGATCTACACTGGCAGGGTTTTGCCACGTGGACCAGGGGTGAGAAGAGTAGAAAAGGCCCTCAGCAACAAGGTTCCCACATGTGCAGCAGTTTCAGGATTTCCTAGACCAAAATAATTCTTAATTGATTTTGGAAGTGAGATTTGTATTTAGGATTAAAATTAGAACAATAAACAGATTTGCTTCTTCAGTTACTTTAATGTAACTTCACAGAATGTCATCAAGCTTTTGGGCTCCCTGAAACACCTGATTTATCCATAAAGGAGATGCAATATGCTTACTTAAATTTATAAATTAAAAATATTTTAAGTGTGTAAATAATGGTGTTGGTCTTACACATTTCAAGAAAAAAATAGCTGCACTTTTGCCTATTGAGGTAAATAATTGCCATCAGCAACAAACATTAAAACATTTTTAACCAATATTAAAGATTGTCAGTCCAAATGTTTATGTTTTTGAAGTATATTTCATTGCTGGTTATGGTTTTAAGTAGATTTTGATTGCCTTTCACATTATAAATCAGAATTACAAATAGTTTCATATTTGGTGTACTAAATATTCTTTTAACCATTTCCTTAGGACTATATTGAAATGCCAACAGTTGTTTAAATTCTGTAAGAAAGTATTAGTCAATTATTTTGGGATATGTACAGTTGTAGAAAATACCAACTTAAAATTCATGTTCTGTAGCTAGGATTTTTCTTTTTTTAAAATACATTAAAATAATTTCATAGCTTGTTGCATTAAAAAAAACTGTTCATAGAAGTAATGGCAGAAAACTTCCCAAGCAGGGGAAAAGAATTTGATATACAGATAAGTGAGGCATATAGGACTCCAACTAGCCATGATAAAAAAAAATCTATACCTAGGCATATACTAGTCAAGATTCCAGAAACTCAACAGAAGAACAAAATCCTACAAGCAGCTAGAGAAAAGAAACAAATCACATACAAAGGAAAGCCCATCAGAATCACAGCAGACTTCTCAACACAAACCCACAAGGCAAGAAGAGCATGGAGCAATGTATTTCAAGCCCTAAAAAAAAAACTAAAGCCTAACCCAGATGGATGTAACTTGAGAATTATATTTTAAAAGTGATGAAGAAATAAGATTCTTTCAAGACAAAGAGCACCTGAGGAACTTCATGAATACTAAGCCAGCACTCCAAAATATTTTAAACAATATCCTAGGAAAAGACAATGAGGGTCACAACTCCACAAGGCCCAGTGGAATGAATCCATCAGGCACGACAAGAAATTAAATGCAAAGCAGGAGAATCCAACAACGGGAAATGTCATGACAAGGATAAATCAATACATATCAGTTATAACCATCAATGTTAATGGTCTCAATTCATCAATCAAAAGAAATAGATTAGCAGAATGGGTCAAGAAGCAAGATCCAACAATATGCTGCATACAAGAAACACACTTAATTCAAAAAAATCCTCAAAGACTGAAAGTTAAAGATTGGAAAACAATATTCCATGTGAAAGGAACCCAAAACAAACAGGAGTACTTATCCTATTTGCAGATAAATTGGATTTCAAAGTAACACTAATTACAAGAGACAAAAAAGGCCACTACATCCTTATAAAGGGAACAATCCAAGAGGAAGACATGACAATTATAAATATACATGCACCAAATACTAGTGCACCCAACTATATAAAACAAATACTATTGGACATGAAAAATCAAATAAGCACTAATACAATACTAGTAAGGGACCTCAATATCCCACTGTCACAAATAGATAGAACATCTAGATAAAAAAACAAGAAATGAAATGCTAGAAATCAATAAATCTCTTGAACAAATGGACTTAACAGATGTTTACAGAGTGTTCCAACACACAAAATCAGGATACACATTCTTTTCAGCTGCACATGGGTTTTTCTCCAAAGTAGACCATGCACTTGGTCATAGAACATGTTTAAGTAAATGCAAAGGAACTGACATTATCCTGTATACATTATCAGATCTTTGTGTGATGAAATTGGAGATCAATAGCAAAAGAAGTCACAAGAATTTCATAAACACATGGAAATTGAAAAACATACTCCTGAACAACCAATGTGTCACAGATAAAATTAAAAAGAAATCAGACAGTTTCTACAATTAAATGACAATCCCAATAGAACATATTGGAATGTATGGGACACAGGGAAAGCAATTCTATACGGGAAATTCATAGCAGTGAATACTCATATTAGAAAAACAGAGAGAGCTCAAATAAACATTTTATGCTGAGCCAAAAGCTTCTAGAAAGAGAGCAGAGCAAACCCAAAGCTCATACAAGGGAGGAAATTATAATGATCATATAGAAATTAATGCAATGCAGACTAAGAGAATGATACAAAAAATCTATGAAGCAAAGAGTTGGTTCTTTGAAAGAATAAACAAAATTCATAAAACCTTAGCCAATCTTATCAAAACAAGGAAAGAAAAGGCCCAAATCCATGCAATTATCAATGAAAAGTGTTAAATTACAATGGACTCAGCAGAAATCCTGAGGATCGCCAATCCCTACTTTGAGAAACTATAAGCCAATAAGATGGAAAACACAGAAGAAATGGATAGATTTCTAGAGACATATGAATTACCAAAGTTGAACGAATAAGACCTAAAAATTCCAAACAACCCAATATCAATCAATGAATTTGAAAATGTAATAAAACAAACATACATGCTTGTTTTTATTCCTCTGAACAACGAAACTCTTCTTAAGAAGTTTCAACTCTAGATTGTATTGACTGATCTTCAAAATATAAATTAAAGATGATATGGAGTTTATTTTATACAAAGAAACAAATATATATATACATATATATGTGTAATTTTTTCTTGCTATTCTGGATGTTTCTCTGCATTAAATACATGCTTAATTTTTGCAGTGGGTCACATGACAAAGCATACAGGAAACCACAATAAACCACATCTGCAAATACAGCAGAATGGGAGATTCTACCTACATATTGATCCACTCAGAAAGCTTTCCAAACATCATTAACTAATTAATTAATTCATTCATTATTGTTTGATATGTTTCTGTATATCATTAATTTTATATTATTCTTAAATATTTTCTCCTTTTTTATATTTATTTTAGGAGAGTAAAAATTGTATTATTTCAGCATGTTAATTTTATAACCTCAACAAAATCCATGAGATATTAAGTTATTTTTATAATGCTTACTTACTCTTGAAATCTCACAGGCAATTAGTTCAAAACAATGTGGACAAAATAATCATTGTTTACTATGTGTAATTGTCACCTGTTCTAGAGGAAACACCATAGAATATTACCATTCAGGCAGTCTTAACATTCAAGTTAGTGATCACAATGACAAATAGAGTGAACATAATAAGCTACCTATAAATAATGTCTTCTAAGGAAGAACTCACAAAAACATTTTAGAATGCTAATTTATAAACTAATGATAAATATGATACTCCCCAAAGAAGTATAGAAAATTTTGAGTAGACTTTCATCATAAAACTGATTATTGCTATTGACAAAGGAACATTACTAAGTAGTATAAGTGATATTTTCCAAATATTTATTTATATTATAAAAATTAACCCAATTCTGAAAGAAAAGCTATAATGAAAATACAAAACTTTTAACAGTAAAATATATTTACCTTCAAACTGAACTTCTGAGTCAATGCTAATTGTAAGAAAAAAAGCAAAGGAAAACTGAATATTTGAATATATCAACAATTATTTAATTATTTTTGTATAAATATTTAATAGAAAAGTGGGGTCAAACCATTTCATTTTTTTCAGATCATTTTCTTTATTGTGGGGAATTGGTACATCTAATAATAAATCTCAATTCCTTTGTCATCCCCATTCCCTCCCACCACCCCTCTCCATTCATCTCTTTATCCTCTATATTTTTTATACATGTTTGCAGTACATAATGTATACATTATTTCTGTGGCATTTGTACATGCACATAAAACATCTTAATTAATTATGTTCATCCTTTCCCACACCACCCCCCTCCTCCCTCCATCTCATGATCCACTTCAAATTTGAGAAAAATCTATCTTCGTATACATTATTTTAATTTTAAATTATTTTTATTACTCTTGTTAGTAGTAGTGTTTGCATTATTGGGAATATTGGAGATTACACCCTAGAATGTTTGCAAACCATGCACTTTACCACTGAGCTACATTTATAGTTTCCAAAACCATTTTATTTTAAACTGCAGTCATCTTAGGTCCTTGAAACAACTGAAATGTAATAAGTGGAAGACTTTCTGCTTCTATTGTGGTATATTCTTGTTACATTAAAAAATATTTTCTATTCCAGTAGTCATTGAGACAAAGGAAACAAAATATTCAGGTTCAATAATTTTGTGCAGCATTTTTTCTTTCTTGTTTTATAAATACTGAAAATGTTCTGACCAACTTGAATTAGAGATATAATATAATTTTGCTTACAAAAATTGCTACTACCTTTTTTTGAATGTTCACATTTTGGGAGGGGAGGTGAACCTTCCAGGCCACTGTAGCATGGCCTCCAGTGCTGAGGAGGTGAGCCCCATGGGTGCCAGCTGCACACAGCCCCCCAACAAATGAAATGAGAAGACAATTAAACAAGTCTCAAAATCAGACTTCCAGATCACCTAAAGTGACCCCAAAGCGAAATGAGGTGGAACAATCTGATACTCAACAACCTGGAATCCATGAAATGGCAATGAAAGAGGATTTAGAAAAAATGAAATCAGAAATAATTTCTCAGATAACAGCAAAGATTGTCTCCATAGTGTAAGACATGATTAATAAATGTAGAGCGGACACATAAAAAAATAGAGGAGCTGAGGAAAATGATGGAATCCCAACATAGGAAACAATGGGATCCATAAAACAGATGCAAACTGATTTCCAGGAGATTAAAAACTCCACTGAAAGTTTACACTGCAGAATGAGCCAATGTGAAGACAGAATTTCAGATATAGAAGATAAGACTGCAATTACTGACCAGGAAAATAAAAAATTCTTTAAAATAGTAAGTGACCACGAAAAATCAATCCAACAGCTGATAGACTATACAAAGAATAACATAAGACTGATTAGAGTCAATGAAGAAGGAGGAGAGAGTGCAGATGACATAAAAAAATGTTCACAGAAGTGATGGCAGAAAATTTCCCAAGCAGGGAAAAAGAACTTCACATACAGATAAGTGAGGCGTACAGCACTCCAACTAGCCTTGGTCAAAAAAAAAAAAATCTACACACAGGCATATAGCAGTTAAGTTTCCAGAAACCCAACAGAACAAAATTCTAAAAGCAGTTAGAGAAAATAAATAAATCACATACAAAGGGAAGCCCATCAGAATCACAGCAGACTTCTCAATGCAAAGCCTCAAGGCAAGAAGAGCTTGGAGTGATGTATTTCAAGCCCTAAAGGAAAACAGCCTCCAACCCATATTGATGTACCCTGCAAAACTGTCTTTCAAAATTGATGGAGAAATAAGATACTTTCATGACAAAAGACACCTTAAGAACTACATGAATACCAAACCAGCACTCCAGAAAATTTTAGACAATATCCCAGGAAAAGGCAATGAGGATCACAACCCCAGGAGGCCCAGAAAAAATGAATCCATCATGTACAACAAGAAATTAAACCCAAAGGGGGAGAATCCAACAAAAAGAAAAAGTCATGACAATGATAAGTGAATATGCATCAATGTTAATGGTCTCAATTCACCAATCAAAAGAAATAGACTGGCAGCATGGTTCAAGAAGCAAGATCTAATAATATGCTGTATACAAAGAACACGATTAATTAAAAAAGAAACTCATAGACTCAATCTTAAAGGGTGGAAAATACTCCATGTGACAGGAACCTAAAAAAAAGCAGGAGCACCTATCTTCTTTGCACATCAAGTGGATTTCAAACCAACATTGATTAAGAGAGCCAAAGAAGGACACTACATCATTATAAAAGGAACAATCCAAGTGGAAGAGGTGACAAGCACAAACATATTTGCACCAAACACTAGTGTGCCCAACTATATAAACCCAATAACAGCAGACATGAAAAATCAAAGAGACACTAATACAATATTAGTGGGGGACCTTAGCACTCCACTGTCACAAATAGGTAGATAAACTAAACAAAAAATAATCAATGAAATACTAGAACTCATTCAAATTCATGAACAAATGAACTGAACAGATGTTTACAGTGTTTACCCCCAAAAAATCAGAATACAAATTATTTTCAGCTGCACATGAGTGGTTCTCCAAAATAGACCACATATTCACTCATAGAACATGCTTAAGTAAGTGCAAAATAATTGAAGTTATCCCCTGTATATTATCAGAACATAGTGTGATAAAATTGGAGATCAATAGCAAAAGAAACTGCAAAAATTTCATAAACACATGGAAATTGAACAACACACATCTGAAAAAACCAATGGGTCACAGAGGAAATTAAAGATGAAGTCAGACAGCTCCTACAATTAAATGAAAATGGCAATAGAACATATTGAAATCTATGGGACACAATGAAAGCAGTCTTACGAGGGAAATTCATAGCAGTGAATACTCATATTAGGAAAACAGAGCGATCCCAATTAACCTGATGCTGAACCTCAAGCTTTTAGAAAAAGAAGAGCAGGACAACCCCAAAGCTCTTACAAGGGAGGAAATTATAAAGATAAGGGCAGATATGAATGCAACGGAGACTAAGTGAATGATATAAAAAAATCAATGAAGCCGAGTCAGTTTTTCAAAAGATTCAACAAAATTGACAAACTCTTATCCAACCTTATCAGAAAAAGGAAAGTAAAGCGCCATATCCAGGTAATTAGGAATGAAAAGGATGAAATTAAAACAGACCCAGCAGAAATCCAGAAAACCATCAATACCTACTTCAAGAACCTGTATTCCAATAAGGAGGAAAACACAGAAGAAATGGACAAAGTTCTAGATACATATGCATTACCAAAGTTGAACAAAGAAGACCTAAAAATTCTAAACAACCCAATATCAATCAGTGAAATTGAAAACATAATTAAAATCTTAGCAACTAAGAAAAACCTGGGTCCTGATGACTTCACTGCTGAATTCCACAAGACATTTAGAGAGGAACTCCTCCCACTACTGTTTGAACTGTTCAATGAAATTGAAAAGGAAGCAATAGTCCCAAATTAATTCCTGGAAGCAACCATCACCTTGATCCCCAAAGCAGAGAAAGATGTAATCGAAAAAGAGAACTATAGCCCAATCTCACTAATGAACATAGATGCAAGAATCCTTAATAAGTTACTGGCAAGTAGAATGCAGAAGATCATCAAGAAGATCATACACCCTGACCAAGTGGGATTAATCCCAGGGATGCAGGGATTGTTCAACATATGCAAATCAATAAATGTAATATAATATATCAATAGAGTCAAGGACAGAAACCATATGATCATCTCAATAGATGCAGAAAAACATTCAACAAAATTCAACATGCATTTATGATAAAAATAGAAGACCTCTACCTCAATCTGATAAAAGCCTTCCATGAAAAACCAACAGCCAATATCATGCTAAATGGACAAAAATTGAAATTCTACACACTAAAATTAGGAACAAGACAAAGATGTCCACTCTCACCACTCCTGTTCAATATATTCTTGGAAACATTAGCCACAGCAATTAGACAAGAGAAAGAAATAAAAGGAATAAAGATACATAATGAAGAAGTCAAATTGTCATTATTTGCAGATGACATGATACTCTATATAGAAGACTCCAAGAACTCCACCAAAAGTCTTCTAGGTTTAATAATCAAATTCAGTAGAGTAGCTGGATACAAGATCAACACACAAAAATCAATAGCTTTTCTCTACATAAACAACAGATTCACTGAGAGAGAAATAGTGCATACAATTCCTTTCACAATTACATTAATAAAACTGAAATAACTAGGAATCAACCTCACAAAAGAAATCAAAGACCTCTTCTCTGAAAATTTTAGCATTCTGTAAAGTGAGATTGAAGATGATATCAGAAAATTGAAAGACATCCGAAGCTCCTGGGTAGGAAGAATCAACATAGTGAAAATGGCCATACTTCCAAAACTGCTATATAGATACCTTGCAATCACAAGTGAAATTCCAGCGGCATACTTCACAGACCTTGAGCAAGCAATCCAAAAATTCATTTGGAATAATAGACCCAGAAACAAAAGCAATTCTAGGCAACAGAGACATGGCAGGGGTATCATAATCCTCAACTTGAAACTATACTACAAAGTTACTATGATAAAAACAGCATGGTACTGGCAAAGAAACAGACCTGAGGACCAGTGGAACAGATTAGAAGATGCAGAAACAACTCCAGACACACTCAGCCACCTCATCTTTGACAAAGGAGCCAAACACCCTCACTGAATGAAAGATAGCCTCTTTAATAAATGGTGCTGGAAAAATTGTGTTTCAACTTGCCAAAGATTAAAACTATGCCTATATCTCTCACTATGCACTAAACTAAAATCAAAATGGATTAAAGATCTAAATATTAAAACAGAAACATTGAACCAGATCGAACAGAGGTTGGGTAGAACTCTTGAAGGCATTGACGTAGCAAAAGATTTTATGAACAAATCCTCCGTTGCCTGTGAACTGGCACAAACAATCAACAAGTGCAATGTCTTCTTATTAAAAAGCTTCTGCACAGTAAGAGATACAACAGTGTGAAGAGACAACCCACAATGTGGAAAAAAATTTTCACCTACTGTTCCTCAGACAAAGATGTACTATCAAGAATCTATAAAGAACTTAAAAAAATCAGACCTCCTTAATTTAAAGACCCAATCCAAAAATAGGCATCTAAAATGAACAGACATTTCTCAGACAAAGAAGTAGAAATAGCAAAGAAACATATGAAAAAAATGTTCAAGATCACTGATCATTCAAGAGGTGCTAATGAAAACAATGCTGTGATTCCACCTCGTCTCAGAAAGAATGGTTGCTATGATGAAATCAACCAATAACAAATGCTGACTGGGCTGTAGGGAAAGAGGAACATTGCTCCACTGCTGGTGGGAGTGTATACTGTTGCAATCGCTGTGGAAATCTGTATGGAGATACCTCAAAGAACTAGGACTAGAAGTCCCATTTGACCCAGCTATTCCCTTGCTGTGTATCTTCCCAAAAGATTAAAAAGAATCATACCACAGTGATATATGTGTACCCATGTCCATAGCAGCACAATTCATAATAGCTAAAACTTGGAAGCAGCCCATTTGCCCATCTCCTGGAAACTGGAAAAAGAAAATGTGTGTGTTTTTTTTAAATAAAATGATGTATTACTCAGTCATAGAACATGAGAAAGTAGAGACATTTATAGCTAAATGGATGCACATTGAGGCGGTACTCTTAAGTGAAATAAATAGGACACACATGTGTAAATACCATATACTTTCCCTAGTGTGAGAAACTGGAAGTGTAAATAAGGTCTAAAAGTCATATTAGATAATGTGAAATAGGAAGAAAAGGGGCATAGGGGAAGGGGAGTTTGGAGGGGTCAGGTAAAAGAAAGAAGGGAATGGAATTAATATGAGAGAATGAAAAAATGGAAACAGTCCTTGTAAATTGATAGAAATGGAGGGGTTGAAGGGAGGGTAAGGTAATGGGGAAAAATACAGAGCAAGAGAGATTATGTGAAGGTGCAAATTTCCAGTGATGAATGTCATTATGTTGTATACCTAAAATGTACCAATAAAATTAATTAAAAAGTAAACATTGAAATTTGTTGTGAGCATCCTAAAAGCAAGAAAGTAAATGAAATTTTAAAAAATGTAAATATCCTCATCTACTTAAAAATAACTGTAATATAGCCATCAATCATGAATTTTGACTACATTCATTTTTACAGTGTCATTTTTACTTTGTAGGTCAAGACTTTTGCTATTAAATGGATCTTTATTCTTCCTTCACTTTCATTCTTGCCTCTTGAAGACAAATGAAACTAACCTTCAGTTAGGAAAAAGCATAAGTTATTTGTATTGACAGTTCAGTTAATATAGTATCTACCATGATCACCAGAGGAATAATAAAAGAAAAACCATTTAATAAGTTTAACGTGAATGACATGGATTTTAATTGGATTTTGTGTTACAAAGAGATTTTTGGAGGTGAAATGAACTTGATAACTATAGTACCTGACTTACCTTAATATGTATTCAAATCTTTCTTATGGAAGTCATTTTAAACTCATCTAAAGAAAACTGAAATCTAAGTAGTATTGTTATATTTTCAGTTCTTATGCAGTATGCGTATTAGGATGTAATTCTGAGTAACATTTTGATCATACCTTTAAGATTATGGTATATAATGTGTTAACTATCTTTATCCTCTATTTTGTTATAAAATTTGTTTTTATAGATGAAAGAAGAGTGCTTTTTATATTTTTATTAATATTTACATGTATTACATTAAAATAAAAAAGTGGAAACTAATCTTTTGTACAAAATTTTCACTTTTATATCTGTATATAGCTAAAAGTGTATGATAATACAAATGATAAATATAACAGATTAAACTATATGAGGAATTGAAGATCTGGAAAGAATAGAAAAAAGCTAATGGGCTAAAAATATGAGAATCGGGACTAAATTACACCTCCTCATTTGCATAGTATATTTGGAGCACCTATTATATGTCATGCACTATATGAGGAGCATGCAAAAACAGAAATATTTTGCCTTATGGTGATTTGAGTGGGAAGGAAGAGATGATACACATAAATTAAAATTCAGTATATTTTATAGTACATTAGTTAATGATAGTGACAGAAAAAATCAGGAAGTGTTCTGCGCATATGTAAGCATGTAGAAGAGATAAATTTGATTTGAATTTTTATTTTATTTTATTTTTTTAGCTACATCACTGGCCTGTGATTTGAATTTCTTTTTTTTTGTGCCGGGGATTGAACTCTGGTCTTTGTGCTTGCGCAGCAGGTGCCGAAACCACTGAGCTAAATCCCCGGCCCAGTGTGATTTGAATTTTTAAACAGGATGGTAAGGGAAAGGCTGACTGGAAAAGTCACATTTAAGCAAAGATTTTAATGAGTGAAAGTCTGCACCAAGTAAATATATTATGAATAGTGTTCTGCACAATAGAATATCAGTAAAAGTGGCTAAGTCAGGATCATACTCAGCAGCTTCAATAAAAAAGCAAGGATGTTAGTGTGGCTGGAGTTATGCGACCAAGGAAGGGAGGAAAAAGGAATAAAGTCTGAAAGTTATCTGTAGGGGATATAGATTGAGTAGGTTCTTCACCATCTAGAAGTTATTTTAGGGGCTGGGAGTTTAGCTCAGTGGTTTGGGCACCTGCGTTCCAAGCGCAAGGTCCAGAGTTCAATCCCCAGTACCAAAAAAAAAAAAAAAAGAAGCTATTTTAAGCACTTTTATCTTTTACTCTATGTGAGTGGAACAAACATAAGACTTTTGAACATAATAACGAGATGATTTCAGTTACATTTCAGCAGAGTCACTATGACTTCTGTGGTGAGATTTGCCATGGAGGGTAAGGAGTAGAAGCAGAGACACTAGACAGGATATTATTAAAACAATCTGGGTGTCATTTAATGGAAGTATGAAACAGAGTGGCAGTGGCAGAGGTGCTATAAAATGAGAGGTTTCCAGGTATGTATATTCTGAAAAAAAGAGCTTATAACTGAATGTGGATATGAAAATAATGTGGATAAGAAAATAAAAGAGGGAATGGTCAAGCATTTTGGCTTGAACAATTCAAGAGTCGGTATTAACATTTACTAAAATGATGACAGTTACAGGGACAGACTTCATTGCAAATGTTAATTTGGAACAGGAATAGAATCTTTCACCTTATTTTAACCTAGACACAATTTTTCTTAAAATAATATATTACTGGCTCTTGCCTGGAAGCAATTATTTATGAGAAAAGAGTAGATAAAGAGACAATAGGATTTGTCATCCAATCAGTACACTCTTGAGAGTGAAAGGTCATATTTATGTTGTACCATAACAACAAGCACAAATCAGATTGTCCAAGAAACACTAACAAAAGTAGATTAAGACAAAGTGTAATGACTTGGATTTTAACTTCAATTTATTATATCAAATTGAATTTTTCTTAATGGCACAACAGAGATTCTGCATAAGAATGACATATATGATATCCAAAATTATTTTAAATCACCAGTGATGGTGAATCTTTTAGAGCTTTCAATGATACAAAGAGCCTGCTGTGGTACACATGCCATAGGTCCACCACCACTGGTGCTATTTAATATTCTTATATAATAGATTTGGTAAATAATGGAATGAAATCTGTGAAAGCCTGTGGTCCAATTTCCTTCTCAATAAATGGATAGGTAAACAGATTTCCATGTGCAAATGCACACAATCATAGCAAATTTTATTCGTTAGAGTTGAATATAATTAGATTTACAGTACAGAGCTTATGTAATTTTAACCTTTTTTTTTGGACTGGGGATTGAATTTGGGACCTTGCGCTTGTGAGCCAGGCAGCAGAACCACTGAGCTAAATCTCCAGCCCAATTTTAACCTTTTTGATATAATATTTATATTTAAGCTGTTCATTTATGTCATACCTTTTAGCATTTCCACATTCATTAATTTTTAGTTTTCTTCTGTGTGAACCTTTTTTTGCTTTTAATGGTGCTTTTTCCCTCTTTTGTTACTGTTTTCATCATAAACTAATAAAGTTTATAATAAAATAACTTTAAAAACAAGAGCACTTTGTATAATTCTGCTTTGAACATCTGTTACTTCTTGTAAAATGTGTATGTCTGTTGTAAAATTAATACTGTTACAAAAATATACAGCTATTGCTAAAGCCCTACATTCATTTAATGATAGAAATTTTGTTATCCCTATCATGCTCACCATTCCCATACATGTCTTTCCTTACTGTATCACCCAGGTGTATTGAATGAGGAAATCATTTAAATAATGGAAACAATACATAATTTCAAATATAAATAAACATAAAACAATACAAGAGATACCCCCCTTCATCAGGTAGAATTATCATGTACAGGAGAAGTTTTTGGAACTCAATACATACCAAATTTTACTTAAACTTGCTTTTTATATCACTTAGTTTGATTTTTTTTTAAAGGCACAATAAATCACAGACAGTTATTATTTCAAGGCCACATGAAAAATTTCATCTTTACATTTTATAGGATTATCTTCCACATGTGTTTGTATAAGATGACATCCTAATCAATGACAGAAATAGCATTTTATTCAAACTGCATTTGCTTTATGAAAACGAAAGCTAAATTCCACACACAGCAATCATGCTCTGCATGTCAAACGTCAGGCTTTCTAATATCATTTTCAAATGTCAAACTTTCTGATATAATTTTCCATATGCTTCCAAGTACATCTTCTGAAATAAAATTATTTTCCCCCAAGAGAATCACATGAATCTCATGGACAGTAACATTATTATTAACATGAAAAGAGATGGGGGCCAGGGATTTAGCTCAGTGGTTCCACCACCTGCCCTGAGAACTCAAGGACCCGAGTTCAATCCCAGGTACCAAAAAAAAAAA
>NW_004624911.1:2047648-2061810 GCF_000247695.1 Heterocephalus glaber
GAATGAACCCATCTGGCATGACAAGAAATTAAATGTAAAGGGGGAGAACCCAACAAAAAGAAAAAGTCATGGCAATGACAAGTCAATACATTTCACTTATAACCATCAATGTTAATGGTCTCACTTCACCAATCAAAAGAAATAGACTGGCAGAATGGGTCAAGAAGCAAAATCCAACAATATGCTGCATACAAGAAGTGCACTTAATTCAAAAGGAAACTCATAGACTGAAAGTTAAAGGGTGGAAAACAATACTGCATGCGACAGGAACCCGAATAAAAGCAGGCGTAGCTGCTGGGAGGGGCAGGGCAAAGGAAAGAAGGGAAAGGAAAAAATGATGAGAAATGGAAAAAATGGAAATGATTTTCCAGGATTTAGATCACAATATTGAAAAAAAGGAAATTCCTTAATGAAGGAAAACCTATTACTCAATTTAAAACAATGATATAGTTGTTACTATAGTTTATTAAGCTTGTTCACAAAAATGAGAATAAGTTGTTACAACTATTAAGACACTTGAGAATGATATGTTGCTAAGAATTATGTATCCTGGTCTGGAGATTTAGCTCAGTGGGGCCATACCTGCCTCGCAAGCACAAGGTCCTGAGTTCAATCCCCGGTACAAAAAAAAAAGAACTATGTATCCTGAAGATATTATCACTAAGTATATTGAATCTATTTAATTTTTTCATTTCAAATAAAGTTTTTATGATAATATATTATTTAATTTCACTGAATTTAGCTGTGAAAATTTCAAACTTCCAGGAATGTAATCAATCTTGAAGTTGCACATTCAATACAATGGGGATTTTAAGATAATGCTAGTTTTCAAATTTTTATTCATGTAGTTAAATTGCTTATTAAAGAATTAAGAGATTTTCAAACTAATTAAAATTATCATTTTATAACTCCCATTATTCATTCAGCTTAAGTCATTATTTTCTTTTGCAAGTACATTCTTGGAGAGCAAAATGATACCAGAAATGAGGTACAATGAATTCCTTTATTAGCTGCCTTGGTCATGCTTCTAACATTAAATAATGAAGAAGTTCAACAAATATTTGAAAATGATTATCATGTTCTCAGTAGATAAAAATCACATGCAAATCCACTGGTCCAATAATATATTTAATATAGTACAATGAGAAATCTGTGTTATTGTCTTGTCCATAATTCAGAAATATTTAAAAGTAATTTTTTACTTCTAAGTGAAGCAGATTATGCGATCCAAGGGTATAAAGTGAGGAAGTCCTCTATAAAAATTGCCATAAGCTTCACTGAATATATCTCCAATCTTCATATGGATTTCTTATTTATATAGCCTATGCTGTCCAGCTTACTGATTCCTTTGAAATTCAGATAGTTTTTGTAATCATCAGTATACAAGTGTTCCATAAATATTATCAATTTGGCAGTTATCATCTTTTCTCTGGACTGAAGAATAATCACACATTAAAGAAGTTGCAAAGAGAGATGGAGTCTCTAAGTTTCAGATTTTTAGACTGTTAGAGCATACTTAATATTAATGTGCATTGATTCATTATAGTAACTTTATATCAATATTTAATATGAAAATTCATAACTGGTATACAATTTTGGTATTATAATATGAATCAGCTATCCCACTAAAAACAGGAAAGTCAAATGTGTTGGCATCAAGCAACTTTCAGACAGAAATCGACCATTTTATTTTTGCTATAGAAAAGAGGCATTCAACAAAAATCTCAGATAAGCTACATTTATAACTTCAGGTAGCCACAGCAAATATGTTTTAAGAATATATTTTGGGCCGGGGACTTAGCTCAATGGCACCGCGCCTGCCTTGAAAGCACAAGGTGCTGAGTTCGATCCCCGGTATTGCAAAAAAAAAAAAAAAAACAGAAACAAAAAAACCCAGAAGAGATTTCAACCCAATATATCTAAAATATTCTCATTTCAATATACAATATGAAATTTTCAATGAGATAATTCACATTCTTTTATTTGTACTAAGTGATCAAAGTTTTGTATGTATTTTTATACTTACAGCAAATATCAATTCAGATCAGTCATATCTCAGGTGATCTATAGTTACACATAACTACTCACTCCTGTATCTGATAGTACATAAAGAGAATATCCCTGAAGTTGAATTTTATTTATGATGATTATAAGTGAATCAAGCCCATGAAGCAGATATATTATATATTTTTTTATTTCTGCATCGGTGCTATTTGTGAAGGGAGTAAATATTCTCATCCTAATTTGACATACCTTATTTAGTTTTCAAAGTCTCAATATGCCAGATGGTAGAATTTCTTGGGACTTTTTTTTCTTCTACAATATGAAAGTTGGGGATATAAGTTATTCAACATAGTTGAGCACATACTGTTAAGTAATGGCAAAATTCCAGGACAAGAGAACACAGGCAGCCATGACATGCTGTAGCATAAAAAAAAGTTAAGAAAAAACTTTTCCAGAATAGATTTCCAGCACAAGAATAGTCAGGGAAAGGAGATTTAAACTTTATCTTCAGCACCCAGTGAAAAGGAAATTTTAAGTTAAATAAGCAGGAAGCAATTGGCCCAAGGCTGTCACCATATTTTGAGTTTCAGTGTAACAAACTATAACATGACTTAATATACTATACAAGCAAACCCATACCAATTTATATTTATATTTTCTAACAAATTACCAAATTTCTGCTAATAATAAATAGCTGAGTTTCAGCCAGTCACAGAAAGTCACATGATTAGACCATGCTCAAATAAGCAAACACTTAGCTGTAACTAATCAAGTTATTTCTGTTTTCAACCTCTAAGAACTTGCTCATAGTGCTGGATGGATCACACTGCATCTCTTCTGGTTATCAGTGCTCTCAGTTTCATGAATCATTCTTTGCTTAAATAGCTTCTGGTAAATTTACTCTGTCTAAAGTTTTTCTTTCAGAATATTTAAATCTAAACAATTAGAACTAAGTATAACAAATCCTATTTATTTCAATAAAGAAACATCTGAGGAAATGAATAAGTGACCTAGAGGGTGTTAAAGAAAATAGCCTAAGATCATTTATCTTAAAAAACTGTAGGTACAAGAAATTAAATAACTGTACACACTAAAGCAACATTTTATATTCACCATTTAAATATCCCTGCAAGGTTAGGTGGTAGTCTAATTCTAATAGTCCAACCAAGTGCATTTTATGCCACCAGAATTTTCTCATGACTATAATGAAATCTCTTTCAATTTTGTGTGTAAATTATTTCAGTAAAAACTTCAGATTTTTGTGTTAATATTACACTATTTCAGTGACATGGAATGTTCACTATTAACTAAACTGTTCCAAATTTTGCTAAAAGCTGGACTATTTTGACTGAAAAGAAAAGTTTAAAAAGTGTTCCACTAAATTGTAAGTAAAGTAAGCTTCTCAAATATAGTCCTTCAACCAAATCCTCCAATCTTCTGCAAGATAAAAATAAAGTCATGGTAATTACATATACAGATTTTAAAATTATTCATAAAGTAAAATGAAATTGAATTTGAGTCTTGATATAGAAGCCTTATCAGTCTAAAAATGATGTAATGTCTATGACAATCCAGTGATGGTAATACAAAACTTTTTAGGTCTCTGAACTTTGTTAAGGCAGACATAAGAAACAGTGTTGTATAAGGAAATTGTACACTTAAAATTTGTACATTTCCTAGTTTGTAGTCTACACGACTATATATTTCAAAATTATTCTCATTTAAAATAGCCAAAGCTATACAATTTCTTCTGAAGTCCAAAAATGCAGAAAAAGTGCTACTTTGGCTCATTTTCAGATCCATGAATTCCTTGAAGTCAAATTTTTACAAATTTGCTTCAATTTACTTCTAGGATTTACTCTGTTATGTTTTCAAATGGGCAAACAGCTCAAGATTTAGGTGCAGCTCTCAAGGTTGGAATACATTTTTCTTAAACAGTAGGCTGAGCAAAGATACAATTACTCTAGGATTTTCATGATTCACAGTGTTAGCACTTGGTAAAATTTGAAAATATATAAAATAAGCAACTGCATGCTTCAAATAAATTTTTAGTGACTTCTGTTTTCTCTGACATAGCTCCATCCAACCATATATTTCCCAGACCAATGTATTATTCCTGACAAGATGCTAATTTCTAATCTCACAGTATTAGACTGTTAACTGTAATCATTTGCACTTTAATATGATCTAGAACTTCAATCAAAGATAGGAGCTGTCATTTAAGCATTACAGTGGCTCTGACAGCATAATTTAAATTCTGAGTTCCCTAAGATGAGTCAGTAACATAAGTGTTATGAAGTAATTTAACAATTCAAGGATTTATAATTTAAACAGCTAAAGATCTCCTCACTACTTCCTCCTTGCTTCTTCTTCCAGTCAACAGTTTATAATTTCTATGAGCATTAAATATCAGAAAAATTTTATTAGCTTTTATCAACACAGAAGAAATCAATGTGTCCATTTTGAATTTCAAACATAGTCAATTGTATTTTATAGATTTCTCACAAATGTGCAGTAGCTTGGTTTCAGCCAATGTCAACAAAATCAAAAACCTTGGAACAAAAGTCTCATGTATTACTTCACAGATGAGGAAATGAGTACACAGAAAGTGCACAATTATTCAGGACCACACTACTTAGAGGCTGTGTCAGTACTAGGGAACAAGCATAAGGAATTGAAAATCAAGGCACAACACTGGTTGTTTAGATTATTCTGGAATTAGCCAATCTTGACGGTGTACAATAATTCCTTATTTAAATAGAGCAGTTGAAATTATTTAATTTTGAATATATATAATTATATATAATGTTTTAAACAAACAGCTTACCTGTCAGGATTCTTCTTACCATATTGATTTCCTATCACATGGATATACACAGATAACATGGACACTAAGTTTCTTTGTTCATATACAAAGTAACACTAGTGTTCTTAAAGACTGATGCAATTTACTTCATTCCTTTACATATTTGGCAAGCTCAAAATTTTTATCCATCAAACATCACGTATTCACTATAATATGTTTTGAAAATATTTAGCAAATGTTACTGCAATTTTTTCAAACCTGTAATAATTGCAAAATTTGAATGTTTGTGGAATTAACACTTATTTTGTTTAAGGTAAATGAAAGAAAAAGGGAAAACCAGCAGAAACTGCTTGTTGTCAAAACGCATATTTTCTTTCATAATTTTCTACTTGAGATTTATAGTGCATGCTATCATCTGTTAATGGCTATGAAATTATCAACAAAATAATATTTGCTATACTGTTCTGAAGCATTTCATATTTAATTTTTAGATAATTCAGACTTATGTAGATTCTTAGTTATGTATTAGCTTTCATATGCAGCTAAATGACTCCATCTCAAATTATCTGCATATTTGCTTTAAGCATCGATTGATATTTCTTTTCTTCTTAAAAATAGCACATTCTTCATTCTTTTAATATGATTTATACAGTATTTAATTTAATGCAAGTGTCTTATATCACACTTTAAAATACTGCATATTATTCTTTTGATATTAAGAGCAAAATTTATCACTCCATTGATTTCTTTTCTACATTCAGACAAATGAGTTTTAGATGTTAATGTGTACTCCAGCAATTTAAATAGTCATGTATATGAAAACCTCTAGGAAAGTGATAATCTGTTGAAGAAGGATGTTCTCAAAGTTTAGGAGTGTATATATGAAAATATGACCTTTGTATGGAAACATATCTACCTATAAACTAAAGTCTTTATTAAGTACTTGAAACCTATCAAATCTCATTTTCTCATTACCTCTTGGCTCCTCAACTATGTATGAATAGAGGCTGTTATTGGATAGACCTGAGTTTCAACTCTGGCTTTGTCACATGATAGATCTCTGACTTTTAAAAAATTATTGCACCATAGTAAGTCTCAGTTGCCCCTCAGGGAAACAGAGATGATAAGTAGTAACTACTGTAGGGGACTGTTGTAAAGATAAATTGAAATAAATAATGTAAGGTACTAAGCTTCTCAGCTACTTTTATTTTTTTAAATTCATTCCACTTATAATCTGTTAAACAACTTATATTTTTCATCTATTATGTCATTATAGTCATACCTTGAAATAAATCCAGGTATTATCTCTTCTATAAAGCCAATATCTATGAAGCCAATATGCAATTCATTTGAGAGAGGGAAGTAGAGAGAGGGAGAGAAAGAGAGAGAGAGAGAGAGAGAGAGAGAGAGAGAGAGAGAGAGAGAGAGAGAGAATATCTGCCATATTTGTTCAACTAAAACTCATCACTAATTTTCAGTTCATTTTTTATTAGTGATTCAGTATATATTACATCATATTAATGATGATGTGTTGGTGTGTTTTTTATCTTTCCAATTATATGGCAAGTTATTAGTGAAATTAGAGTTAGTCGTAGATCTTTCTTGTAACCCACAATGATTAGACACATAGTAACTGGATAATTTATCAACATTAAATTAATTATGTATTTATTAACAGTTTTTAAAAATCTCCATCCCACACCTCACATATCATTGTCATATGTGCCTTTCTCAATTGAAAGTGTATTTTTGGAAGAAAATATCAACAGGATTACATAAGACACAAATGTTTCATTTTGCTAACACATTTGTGAGTCAGGTTCTCTCTATCTGTCTTTTTTTTCTCTCTCTCTCTCTCTCGATAATTTTTCTGATAATATATTCAAGCAAGGTTAAAGGTAGGCTTTCTAAGACCCTAAAAAGTATTTGATATGAAAGACAGTCTTTAGTACTTTATTACTTAAATGACATTATTTTTGTAATTTACAAAGTCATATGACCCATTAAACATAACAGCATTTCAAATCCCCTTTGTGACTTAAAATGAGTAGTGTATATTTTTGTTGAAGGAAATGAGAATACAACACTCCAAACTGTGTCACTTTTGCATGAGAATAACTTTGAGCTAAAGGCACTTGAAAAACAGCAGATGAAAGAAGAGCACTTTGAACTTTATTTTTGTTTTTTAAAAAGAAGAGAGGAAATTCCTTTGTGAATGATTTCTTCAGGTTCTCCTCAGCACAAGGTAACAGTACTAATTTAATAAGGTTCTGCCAACTCCTAGTGGCTCTGCCCTTTTTAATCTCAGTAGAGTGTGGCAGAGATGTCAGTGAAATAACTGACCTGATTGAGGAAGAAACAACCACCCTAGAAGAGAGTTTCACTCTAGGACTGAAATACTACCCTACCATAAATACTGAGTAAGAGACAGGCCAGATGATGGACTAAGGAAAGGTGAGGGCTAGACACAGTTCCCCTGAGAAGCTCAAGTTCAGGCCAAGAAGATCATGGGGCCTGCATTCTGTGGTGGGAGGCCAGGGTTAGTGGGTGTAACCTTCAGAGGGTGTTGGATCTGAAGGTGATTATATTGAGACCAGTGGACTGCTTGAGCTTCTGCACTGCTGTCTACATCCAGTGGAGACTAGCCATCTGATTTACTGTAGCTCGATATCTGGTTTACCTAAGTGTCTGTATTGAAACCATAGATCTCCTTGCTTGGGTTAAGACTGGATCATGAGTGGCTCTTAGGTTTTATCACTATCCAGTTTATATTCAACAATAATGTTTTTGCTGACTTTACTGCTCTAGCCAATGTGACATAGTTGTTGTCAATTGATTTTTTTCGGAATGCCAATATCTGGGTAACCTGGGGATCATAAACAATACTGCAACACATTCTTGAAGAAATGGGTATTGTGTTAAATAAGCTGCACCTTCCCCTCCCAAATAAACACAGGTAGTTGGATCCTGAGATGGAAGAAAAGGCCAATATTTAGACATGCCCAGATAATATTTGTGGAACAATGCTACAATATATAATCAACCAGCAAACCCTAGCAAAGAAAACTAATAAACAAATATTACAAACACAAGAAGACAAGGAAAGAAAATGCCTCAAAAAACATTCAACTATCCTAAATATGATCCAAGGGTCATGGAGGGGGAGGAGATAAAATGCCACACAGCAGAAATGTCTGAAAAGATACAAGTGGAGATTTATAAAAGCAGATCAATTAATTTTTCGGTGAATTCAAAGAAGATATAACTAAACAAACAACGATGCTAATGAAACAAATGATCAATAAGTCTAGAGAAGACACTAATAAAAATCTAGCAGAGCTAAAGAAAGAAATGCAAAACATGAATGTTCAACATAGAAAAGAATGTGGGTCCATAAAAAAAGTTCCAAACAGAAATACAGGGAAAAAAATGATTGAAAGTTTTGGCAGCAGAAGCAACCAGTGTGAGGACAGTGTCAGATCTGGGACACAAGCTTGTGGTTAGTGATCAGTTAATGAGATATACCTTAAAAACAATAGGAGAACATGAAAAGTGGACCCAACAGCTATAAGAAGACTAATCTAAGAGTAATTGGATTTAGTGAAAAATCAGAAGACAGCACAAAGGGCATAAAATATTGCTTAGAGAAGTAAGAGCAGAAGACTTTCCAGAAATGGGAAAAGAATTTAGCAGACAGATGAGTCAGGCATACAGGATCCCATATATCCATGATCAGAAAAAAAAACAAAATCAAAACTATTTCATACCACACCATAATTAAAATATCTGATATTCAATACAAGAATGGAATCACAAAACCTGTTTGAGAAAAGCAATGAATCACTTATAAAAGAAAACCCATCAGAATTACAACATAATTTTCAACACAAAACTTGAAGGCAAAGAGAGCTTGGAATGAAGGTTTTCAAGCCCCAAAATAAAACAGCTTCCAACCCAGACTAATATATCCTGCAAAATTATATTTCAAAGTTGTTGAAGAAATAAAATATTTTCATGATAAAGAGCACCTAAAACACTCATGACAATGAAACCAATACTCCAAAATATTCTCAAGGATATCCTAGAAAGAGACAATGAAGTGGACAATGGCAAAAGGTTTGACATAATGAAAGCACCAGGTAAGGTAGGCAATTAAGAAGAAGAAAAGAAAACAGCTACAAGAAAATAATAAAATGATAGGAATAAGTCAATACCTATCAGTTATAAGTATTAATGTGCATGGCCTCAATTTGCCAATGAAATGACACAGATTAGCAGAATCAAGAAACAATGCCCAATAGAATACTATTTATGAGTAACACAAAAAAATTCATAGAATAAAAGTCAAAAGATGAAAAACAACATTCCATGCAACAGGAACCTGAAAACAAGCAGGAGTAACTGTTCTTTTTTCACATAAAGTGGACTTCAAGCTGAAGTTAATGAAAAGATGCAAAGGACACTACATATTGGTTAATGGAACAATTAAACCAAAAGAGATAACAATTACAAACATATATGCACCAGACTATGGGGAGTCCAACTTCATAAAACAAACATTAATGGACACAAAAGATCAGATAGACATTAAGAAAACTATAGTGGGGGAACTCCATCACCCTCTATCTAAAATAGATCAAATAAACAACAACAAAAAAATCACATTTGAATCCAACTTAGAACAAATGGACTTAATGGATATATACAGATTGTTCCACCCAACAATAGCTGCTTTTTGACAGCCGGGAAGAGAAATAAATAAATGGACATTGACAGGAAAGGACAAAATCAAAGTATAATTATTTGCAGATGACATAATCCTATATTTACAAGCTCCCCAAAACTCTACCAAAAGACAACTAGAATTAATAATAAATTTCAGAATGAAGTAGGGTATAAAATAAACACATAAAAGTTAATAGTGATCCTATACACTAATAATGAACTCATTGAGAATGAAACTAGAGAAATAATATCATTCATAACAGCATCAAGAAAAGTTAAATACTTAGGAATTAACCTAAACAAGGAAGTGAAAGATGTCTAAAATGAAAATTACATGACTTTAAAAAAGGAAATCAAGGAAGACATCAGAAAATGGCCGAACCAATATACTCAAAATGGCTATACATGCAAAACTAGTATTTAATGCAATTCCAATTAAAACTTTAATTCTCACAGATATAGAGAAAACAATCCTAAAATTCCCATGGAACCCAAAGGGACTTAGAATAGTGATACCAATCCTGACCAAAAAAAGCAAAACAAGAGACGTCATAATCCTAGATTTGAAGATATATTGCAAAGCTATAGTGATAAAATAGCATGGTTCTAGCACAAAAAAACAGAAATGTGGATCAAAGGACCAGAATAGAGAAAACATGAACAACCTCAGTCATATTCATCTACTTGGTCTTTGACAAAGAGGCTGAAAACATACACTGGAGGAAATATACCCTTTTTAATAAATGGTGGTGGGAAAATTGGATATCCCTATGCAGAAGATTGAGTCTAGAACCATACATCTCACCATGTACTAAATGAAAATCAAAAATGGATCAAAGGTCTAAACATTAAAACAGAAACACTTATTTTGCTGGAAGATAAAATAGGTAAAATTCTTGAAGACATAAGCATAGGCAAGGGCTTTTTGAACAGAACTCCAGTAGCATCGGGAATAATATCAAGAATCTACAAATGGAATCATATTAGAAACTTTGGCACAGTAAATTAAAAAACCAGCATAATGATGTGACAACCTACAGAATGGGAAAAAAATACCAGCTATTCCTCAGACAAAGGGCTAACATCTAGAATATATAGAGAACTCAAAAAAATCACACACACCCATAAAAAGATTCAGTCAAGACATGGGTAAATGAAATGAATAAATGCTTCTCTGATGAAAATGTAAAAATGGTTAATAAACACCTGAAAAGTTATTAAACATTGCTGGCCTTTAGAAAAATGCAAATTAAAACAACATTGAGATACCATTTTACTCCAAAAAAGTAAACAAATACAGCAAAATAGAAGATAGCTAGATAGAAAGTAGGCAGACCTTTTTCAAATTTATGGAGGGAAGGGGGAGAGAGAGGAAGGATGGGGAATGGAAAAAAGAATTTAGGGGAAAAAATGATGAAAACAGAGCTTTTCCAAATGAGGAGACCTAGAATTTTAAGGAACAGGGAGGGAGGGGTGGAGTAAGAGATGATATAAAAATAAATTAAGATGTATTATGTACATGTACCAATTCCCCATGATAAATATAATCAATATGTATGGCAAAGATGTACTAATAAAAAATGTTCGACAAAAGTAATGAGAAAATCAGATAAAAATTTATATGCTAGGCTGTGGACATAGCTCAGTGATAAAACATTTGCATAGTATGCACAGTCTTGACTTCAATCTCCAGTACTCATAAGAAATTATATACTAGGGGCCAGGGATTTAGCTTAGTGGTTTCGCCCCCTGCTGCGCAAGCACAAGGACCCAAGTTTGATCCCCGGTACCAAAAAAAAAAAAAAAGAAAGAAAAAGAAATTATATACTAAAATGTTTCAAACAACAAATATCAAAAATTTAAAAATCAATATGTACATGTTCAGATTTGTGTCTTGGGATGTTTTCTTTATGAATTATTTTCTATACTTTCCTCCTCTTTATCTGTGCTATGTCAGTTTAATGTTTAAATCCAGTCAAAAAGTCTACAATGGCAGAGATAAAATTTTGCCTTTACTATCAAGGAAAATCTTCTTCATACCATAGTTGCTTCTAATAATGTTCCCAAATTTGTGTTGCCATTTGCAGCCTTTTTTATTTTATGAAAAATGATTTTGATGGGAAAATATTTTTGTTACTTGCCTTTTTATTTTCTTTTTAAAATTAATTTTATTGGTACATTTTGGATATACATAGTGATCACATTCCTCATTGGGAACTTGTAACTTTATATAATATAGATTCTTTTTTCTCCACTTCCCTCCTTCAACCCCTTTTCCCTTCCTTATTTATAAATGCTTTGTTTCCATTTTTTCTATTTTCTTTCCCCTTTCTTTCCTTTCCCCTTCCCTCCTCCCTTGTTCCCTTCTTCATTTGAATATTTTTTCCCATTTTTCAATTTCTATTATACATTGTGGTCAGCAAAAAGTTGCCCTTGTATGAGTCTTTTTTAGTATGATGTTAATTTTCTATATGTTGACAAAACAACATCAAGAGCAGTGGAGAATATCAAGTTATGATTTGAAGACATCTGCATTTGTTTCTTATGGTCACTGTAACAAACTACAAAAAAATCATAGCTTCAAATAACATAAATTTCTTAGCTTATAGTTCTGGAGCTGAAAAATCTGAAGTTGGTCTCATTGGGACAAAATAAAGCTGTCATTAGGATTGTATTTCTTTCTTGATACTCTATGGCAGTATTCAATTTCCTGCCTTTCAGAGTTTCTAAAGGTCACTCACATTCCTTGAATGATTTTGCACTTGTATATTCACAGTCAGCAGTGCTGAGTCAAGTTGTTTTTACATTAGCATTTTTCTGTTTCTCCCTTTTCTGCCTCACTTTTCTTCTTTAATGAGCCATATATTACTTTGGACTCACTGGAATTATCCAAGATTATTTCCTTACTTTTAAGTCAACTAAATAGCATCCTTAATTATGTCTACAGTTGTCAGCTTTCTAGTTGCTGGAATGTGTTACCTGAAACCCACAACTTAAAGAAAGAGAGGGTAATCTTGGCTCACAGTTTCAGAGGTTTCAATCCATGGTTGGCTGGCTCCAATGCAGAAACATCATGGCAGAAGGGTATAGTACAGCAAAGCTGCCCAGTACATGGTGGCTAGAAGGCAGAGCAGGGGAATAGCACCAGGGTAGCGACTAGGGACAATGTATAGTACCCAATGTCATACATCCATCAAACACATAGACATAGCCAGAAGCCTATTTTTTAATCCTGTAGGCAGTTCTCAATACAACCAAATTGATAATCTATCTTAGCTATTACAACAACCATAATCTTCCTTTACCATATAATGAAATATATTCACAGATTCTATTTATAAAAATGTAGACATCTTTGGAAAATTATTCTGCACACCACAGAATCTTTTGGGAAATTACTAAGCAATAGCTATCATCCACCCATGTAAAATGAACGCACAATAAATAATATAAATTGCAGTTTTGGGGCTAGATATTTATTCCTTTATTTGTTTAATACAGATGAATTTTGTTACTTACAGAAGTTTTAATCTATACAATATCTGTGAACATTGAACTAACCAATTCTGAATTATTATTGTTAAGGGAAATATGTGCATACACTGTGCATACATAGTTCACATAGTTTCTTAAAACCTAGTAATTTATATTGGAAGATTATATTTTATATATAAAAGGCAAAATAATATTCATAAGTTAGTGACTTTCCTGAGGGCACCTGTCAGATAGTATTCTGATATAAACACTAATCATAGAGCCTTTGGTCAGTTTCTTGAATTACACTGCACTGCTCCTTATGTTTTACCTACATCCTGTGGTTATTTCTATATTCAAGATAAAATACTGCAGAATTAGACTTGATAGACCTGTCAGAAACTTGAATATGAAGCTTCTTAAATTTGTGGCCACTTTGTTATTGTTTGTGAATGACTATGAAAATGTCAAAAGTAGTGGTCTTGAAATAAAAAAAAATTTCTCCACTGTTGGGGGAGTGTAGACTGGTGTAACCACTGTGGAAATCAGTATGGAGATACCTCAGAGAACTAGAATTAGAGGTTCAATTTGACCCACCTATTTCCCTGCTCGATATCTTCCCAAAAGAATTTAAATGAATCATACCACAGTGATATATATGCACCCATGTTCATAGAGGCACAGTTTATAATAGCTAAAACTTGGAAACAGCCCACTTGCCCATCAACTGAAGACTGGATAAAGTTTCTTTATAAAATGGAGTACTACTCAGCCATAAAGAATGAGAAGTCAGACACATTTACAGCTAAATGAATGCACATTGAGGTAATAATTCTTAAGTGAAATAAATAGGACACACATGTGTAAATACTGAATAGTTTTTCTGGTGTGAAAAACTGAAAGCGTAAACAAGGACTAAAAGGTATAATGGGTAATGTGAAATAGAAAGAAAAATGGCAAAAGGGGAAGGGGAAGTTGGAGAGGTAGGGGAAAGGAAAGAAGGGAATGGAATTAACGTGAGAAAATGAAAAAATGGAAAAAAAGTCTTTGTAAATAGAGAGGGGTGGAGAGTTGAAAGGAGGGCAGGGGAATGGGGAAAAATAAGAACCAAGATATATTATGTAAAGTTACAAATCCCCAATGATGAATGTCA
>NW_004624911.1:2073994-2092140 GCF_000247695.1 Heterocephalus glaber
TTTGCATCTGTTTTATGGATTCCATTTGTTTCCTATGTTGGAATTCCATCATGGTCCTCAGCTCCTCTCCAGATTTATTAATCATGTCTTGCACTAGGAGCACAATCTCTGCTGTTATCTGAGAAATTATTTCTGATTTCGTTTTTTCCAGATCCTCTTTTTTTTGCCAGTTTAGCGCTTCCAGGTGTTTGAGTATCGGAGTGTTCTATCTCCTTTCCCTTTGGTGTTGCTGTAGGTGATCTGGAAGTCTTGTTTTGAGACTTGTTTACATGTATTCTCATTTCAGTGGTGTGCTGTTGGATCCTGCACAGCTCACCTCCTCTGTGCTGAGAGTTGTGGAACTGCAGCCGAGAAGCCCCTACCTCTGGGCTGATAGCCATGGTATGGTGGCCCAGAAGCCCCTTCCTCTGGGCTGGGAGAGGTGGAACCTTGTTTGTTTCTTTGAGCTTGCTCTGTTTTCCTAATATTGCTCTTCATTTTTATGAGTTTCCCTCATAGGATTGCTTCCACTGTGTCTCATAAATTCTGATATATTGTATTGGCATTGTCATTTAATTGTAGAAACTGTCTAATTTCTTCTTTAATTTTATCTGTTTTCTATTGGTTTTTTTAGGAGGGTGTTATTTGATTTCCATATATTGATGAAGTTCTTAGGCCTTCTTTTTCTATTGATCTCGATTTTCATCACACTATGACCTGCTGGTATATAACAGATAACTTCAATTCCTTTGCATTTACTTAAGCATGTTCTATGAGCTAGCATATGGTCTATTTTGGAGAATGACCCCATATGCAGCTGATAATAATGTTTATTCTAGTTTTGTGGGGTGGAGCACTCTGGAGACATCTATTAAGTCCATTTGTTTGAAAGTTTAAGTTCTAGTACTTCATTATTGATTTTTTGTCTAGTTGATTTGTCTATTTGTGACAGTTGGGTATTGACGTCTCCCACTAGTACTGTATTAGTACTTATTTGATTTTTCATGTCCATTAAAATTTGTTTTATATAATTGAGTGCACTTGTATTTGGTGAATATATATTTATGATTTTCATTTTTTCCTCTTGGATTGTTCCCTTTACAAGGACATAGTGGCCTTCTTTGTCTCTCTTAATTAGTTTTGTTTTGAAGTCAACCTTTTCTGAAAATAGTTTAGCTAGCTACTCCTGCTTTTTTTTCTTTATAATTTCTTCTCTTGTATGATCTTTGAATTTGTCCTGCTATTTTTCTAGAAATTTGAGGTTCAAAATTAGGTTCTTTATTTGAGCTTACTCTTTTTTCCTAATATGAGTAGTGACTGCTATGAATTTTCCTCATAAGACTGCTTTCATTGTGTCTCATAAATTCTGACATGTTGTATTATCATTGTCTTTTAATTGTAGAAATTGTCTGATTTCTTGTTTCATTTGCACTGTGACCCATTGGTTATTTAAAAGTGTGTTGCTCAATTTCTATGTGCTTTTGAAATTCTCATGGTTTATTTTGCTATTGATCTCCAATTTCATCACACTATGGTCTGATCATATTCAGGGGATAACTTCAATTTCTTTACACTTACTTAAACATGTTCTATGGGCAAATATGTGGTCTATTTTGGAGGACAAACTGTGCTTCTGAGAAGAATGTTTATTCTGATTTTGTGGGGTGGAACATTTTGTAAACATTTGTTAAGTCCATTTGTTCAAGAGTTTGATTGAGTGCTAGTATTTCAGTATTTATTTTTTGTCTAGTTTATCTCTCTATTTGTGACAGTTTGGTATTGAGTTCCCCCACTACTATTGTATTAGTGCTTATTTGATTTTTTCATTGTTAGTATTTGTTTTATATAGTTGAGTGCTCTAGTATTTGGTGCAAGTATTTATGATTGTCATCTCTTGCTCTCGTAATGTTCCCTTTAAGAGGATGTAGTGGCCTTCTTTGTTTTCTTGGTTTGCAATCCATTTGATTTTGATTTGCAAATAGAATAGATACTTCTGCTTTTTTTTTTTTAGTTCTGGTGGCATGGATTATTGCTCCACCCTTAAACTTTCAGTCTATGAGTCTGGGAGGGCCTTTGGCTGGGGTCTGTGCACTTAAGTCACTGGTGTCTGAGTGGGCTTCTTGCTGTGGTCTGGGTCCACTTACTGATGGTATCTGGAGAGCTCTTTGGTTGTTGCCTGTACACCTGCAGAGCTCTTTTCCAGGTGGGCCTTTGGCTGGGGTCTGTGGGCCCAAGCTGCTGGTGTCTGAGCAGGGTTCTAGCTGGGACCTGCACACCTGTGCGACTCTGGTGCATGTGGGCTTCTTGCTGGGATCTGCACTCTCTTATGGATGGTATCTGCACAGGTTTATTGCTGTTTTCTGCTGGCTTGTGCGCTGTTTTATAGGTGGGCCCAAGCAGCTGGTGGCTGGGTGGGGCCATGCCTGGGACCTGTGCACCCACATTGCTCTTGTCTAAGTGGGCTTCTCCTTTTTTTTGCTTTAAAAGTGAAGGTACAGTTCATTTTTCTGCTTTTAAATTTTTTATTAGTATTAGTTTGTGATACAAAGAATACATTCATTGTGGAATATTAATACATAAACTTAATGCATATTGATTCTTTTTATTTCTACTTCTCCTCCACTCCTTTTGTCTTCTGCTGTCTTTACAGTCCCTTCCCATCTCCATGAAATCTGAATATGGTGAATTAAAGAAGGTGGCTCATTCATTAGCTTAGAGAAAGGTGTTGAAATACAGGCTAATGGCTTAAAAAAACTATTCACTGAAATTAGAACAGAAAATTTTCCAAAACTGGAGAATGAGATGGATACCCAAGTAAAGGAAGTATTTAGAATCTTAAATAGACATGACCAGAAAATAATCTCCCCAGAAAATGTTACAATCAAAAATGACAGAAATTTAGAACAAATAATTATTATTAAAACCTGTTAGAAGGAAGCACCAAATCATTTGTAAGTCTACACACAGCAAAATAACAACAGATTTCTCATGAGAAGCACTATAAGTTTAGGAAGTGTCAGAATAAAGTTTTCTAAGCTCTGAAAGAAAAATAAAATTCCAAACCAGTATACTATATCTTACAAAGCCATCCTTCAAAATTCAAGGGGTAATAAAGACCTTCCATGATAAACATAAACTAGAGAAATTCATGACCACCAAGCCAAAACAGGACACTTAGTTGGTAGACTTTCTTTGGTTTAGAATTCATTTGGCGTATACAATCCTTGCTCTCGCTATTAAGTCTTCATATCTACATGTATATTGTAAGGATATATAGGATTTTTACAATTGCTTCTTATACTTATTAGGGAAGAATAATATTCTGAGTATTCAGAAGACTGTGGTAAACTGTAAATATGACAAGACCTATATATGCATTCTAAGAAACTAAATACTTCCTTAAATTTCAGTTTTCTTGTCCTTAATGAAAATTAATTAATTCTACTTAACTCACAGTTATGTGGATCAAATAATGTGACACAAGGAAAGTTCTATAAAATATGTGTGTCATTATTATAGTTTTTCTGAAGCACAATATTTTTTGAAAATGGTATACAACACATTTCCACCATGTTTTCATCTTATTTGGAACTTAAACTCAGTCATTTTGCTTTTAAGCACAAAACTAATGTACCCATGTCATATGGTCAAATATTTAGTACGTGCACAGAATCAGGATTTTCATAGTTTTTAATAGCTCTCGAGAAGCTATATCACAGCTTTCAATTTAAGAGAGTACCAAACCCTAAATCAAACCTTTGTATTTTTATTTTTAGATATACTTAATAACATATATTTTCTTCATCAGTACTGGAGCTTACCACAATTAATGTCATAAACCATTAAAATAAGAGAGGAGTCTATGCATCTTGAACCGTGATACCAAACTCAATTACCCACTATAATTTCTGGAGATTACAAATTCCCAAAACAATTTAACATTGAAATAAAATTTACTGTTTTGATTTTAAATATTTATTAGGTTGTGTGACACTGTTACTGTAAATCTAAATTTTAATTTGCATTTATAAATGTACATGTATTAGTACACTTAAATTATGAAATATGACATCAGTAACAATGAATAAATGTAATGATTAGTTGTTCTAAATTTTTTAAAAGTTGTTTTAGAAGCATGTGACAATTTTACTATAATCACTATGTAAATGCTGTAAATTGTATGTAGAAAATAATTAGATACAGTTTATTTGAGGATAAAATATGCATATACAAACATATATATATATATATATATATATATATGATTTTATTCATAGCATTTGAAACATCTTATGGCCCTATAGATGAGTTTAAAAAATATAAGCTAGAATTGTTTCTGGGGTCCTTATCATCTCCCACCCCTATCACTTTTCCTTTAGGTCCACTGATAAAAATAGAAATACAAATATCATAGCTAATTTCAATACATCCAGGCATATGACTAAACTCATTTGGTGTTGAAGCTCCAGAGAACTGAGTAGGCTTGGGAGAAATGGTAAGAGATTGTGTCATCGCTTCTCGGCCTTTTGGCTAAGATCACGTGTGGTAAGAGATTGTGGAATGCTATGTCCCAAGACTTTAGTATCCAAAATAAACACTGAAATGAGGAGAAAAACAGCATAGAGAAGAAAGAAAATTAATGGCAAGTTAAGTAGACTGTTCAGTTTTATTATATGTAAAATCAACTATTACTATGAATAAAATAATTTGAAATCTAATGAACATCTATTTTTATGTAATGACAATAAATCAATATACACTTATATTTAAAGATCAGCAAAAATCTTGCCCTAAAATATATGAATTGTATAACTATAAGAATGAGCTATCTTATATAAATTCAAATTGAATATGTGGGAAACAGAATGTAAATTCAGAACTGAAAAACTGATTTGCAAATATTTTATTTTGTTGATATTTTGATAATTGAGCTAAGCATCATTAGTGTTCTTAATTTCATTTGTAATATTTGTGTCTTGAAAATCTTAGTCCCAGCTCAATAATAAAATCTAACAGTGTATATTGAAACATTGTTGCAAAAATAATTTAATATATTTGCTAATTTCTTTCATTTATACTGCTAGTTTCTCTTAGTTCATTGAAATAAAAGTTTTGTGCTATTATCTGATTCTTTTTTGTAACAGAGAATCTTTCTTTTTTTGAGTTTAAAAAATAATCAAGGGAGAATCTTTTGTTTCTGAGGAATTGCCATGAAGATAATGACACACAATGTATTGCTATTCTTTTATTACTTTATGAAATTTTGTCTTATTTTTTCATAAAAAATGAAAGCTCTTGAAATACATGGAAAATATTAACAGGACAAAGTTTCCAATTCTCAAATTGAAACAAACTTCAAAAAAATGTCCAGAGCTGAATCCTTTCAGATTCATGATTTGGATATACTATATGTTTTCTTTAATCAGACTGTGCAGAAAATTCTCCTGAGATGATTGTGGGTTACTCATACAGTGTTCATATATACCAAATATCAACTCTAATTCCCAGTTTGCTGAAAGAAAAAATCTTTATTATAAAGACCAGGGATTGATCTCCATCTGATTCAAAAAGAAGACTCTTAGACCATCTTTATAATTATAGATGCCAATATATCTCATACAATCCCCCATATAAATATTCATATATTCCTTTAGTATCTGCTGATTTCTTAAATAATTGGTGCATAGACTATCACTCCCTTTTCCTCACTTCAGTTTCTATTTTATTGTTTTAAATCCTCAACTTCTTGCATTCAAGTGTAACTTAACACCTAAAGACATTAATAGCTACACTTGTGCAGAATGAAGTGTAAGATTATAAACGTAGGATAACCATAAATGCATATGAAAGCCAACATACATTATGTTATCCTTATAAACACAAAGCAATCAAACCTTTCCTTATACATAGAGTATTGAATTTTCATGTGTGTATTTTCTTTATAAGTAAAATGAAAAGTAAATGAAAGCAAAAATGAAAAAAAACTTTAAGTAACTTAAAATTTAGAAATATAAATTTTAAAAGTTTACAAAATTTAGGAATATGTATTTATGGTTTAAATCTGAATATATGAATATTAATTTAAGTAATTTGCTAATTGTGATTATGTAATTTTCAAAACAGAATAGAAATACATTTGGAAAAATTACATAATATTTACTAATATTTCAAGTGTGCATATAAGCTTCATTGGAAGATTTTATAGTCTTTTATCTATTCAAGAGTTCTTTTACAGAAAAACTTCCCCGATGTCCAGTGTTGTTTTCCTAATGTAATTCTATTTACAAATAAAATTATAAATTGAATAAAATTGTATAAATCTTCAAGTTACTCTTTTTTTAAAAGGGGCTAATAAAAGTATCTTGCAATCTGCAAACTAATATGTAGTAAGTAGCACTATAAGTCAAAGTAAAATAAAGGTACTTAATTCAAATTTCATTCACGCATATTTACCAGTTCATCTCATGGCAACATGTCTACCTAGGATTATTTTTTTGCTATTGTTTTGCTGGTACTGAGGATTGAACCCAGAATCTTTACACTGAGTTACATTCCAAGAGCTTTGTTAATGTTTATTTTGAAGCAAAGTCTGGCTATGTCCCTAAATTGCTCATGCAAAGATTGCAGGTAACCACCTAACAGTCCCTATCCATTGAAAGACAAACTATTTTTCTCTAAATTATGCAATTATACACTTTGGTAATTTCTTTTGAGCAAATGTTTTCTTCAAGACCATGGCACTTTTTAAAAATTTTAATCCCATGTACCTAATCCCTGAGGTACTAGAGAACAGATAAGTGACTATATTAAGCATGGAATGATGTAGAAATTTCTTACTGATGACACTTTGAATAATAGAACAAAAATTTTCACAAGAAATATATCATTATATTCCCACAAAACACTGTGAGTTGGGCATATATCATTCTCATGGGTTCTTCTCTTTATCAAGTGAATTTAAAAAGGTTACACAGTTGGGAAGTGACAAGAAAATTGATTTTGCTCGTTCCTCATTAAATTTTTGCAACTTCACTTGTAGGTTCAAACTAGACAGAAGGAGATAAGCTGAAGCAGAATTTACAAATTGTAAATGATTTAGCAACAAACAAAGCATTATATAAGCATACTTGAAATTATCCTCATAGCAATGTTGAGTGTTGAAAGGCTAGAAATTTTCAATTAAATGATTTTCTGTGAAATAGAAACAGGAATACATGGACATGGGCTCAATTTCTAATATTTGTGAATTCTGTGACCATGACTGTGTCATATTATTTCTGAGCCTTCGCTTCCTCATTAGGAAAAATGAGCTTTTGCTAATGGGAAGGAGAACAAGACTTGGAGGGAAAAGGGAGCAATAGGAGGGAAAGGGGACAAAAAAGAAGTAAGATGTGTTAAATACATTTACAAACTGTCTATGGTAGGTGTCATCATTATGAGCTGCAAACATATACTAATAACAATTAATTCAAAATCAAACAAAAAATCCTTACTTTTCTATCATTTACAACTTAATGGGGAGACAGAAACAAAATAAATACTTGAAATTATCAGTATATTGCTTAATAATAATATTAAGGGATAACAATAATAAAGAATGTGAAGGCCAGGTATTTTAGTTAAAAATAGTTGTGTATTCAGCATCTAGAAAATGATACAATTTTTACTTCTCAAAAAAATGAGTAAAATGAGAGTAACAGAACTGAAATTATCTAACTCTTTTGAAAATGAAATTATATAGTATGTATGCATGAAAACACTCAGCATGATAAATGTTAGCTCCTTCTCTGTCTCATATTTGAAAACTAATGCCCATAAAATTTCTAGTTAATCTTGAATTATTGTTTGGTGTTTTTCAGAATTTGCATGATGATAATATTATGTTTGTATAATTATGGAAGTTATAGATAACTATGAAAAGCCATTATAAGAAATGAAATATTTTAAAAATCAGATATAAATACATTTTATAGGCTTTTAAAAACTTTTAGGCTGATATCTTGAGGTTTACTATGCTGCCATCTGCCTCATGATGCACCTAAAGCATGTATTTACATGCCAATAGAATATAATTGTCTCCAACTAATGCAATAAAACACACACAACAGATTTGAGAAATACCTGAAATGTAATAAAATAGTTCCTGGTAACTTTCTAAATTCAGATGACAATTTAAGTATGTAATGTGTGACTATTGTACTAAAATTAGTACCCATCAAATAAGGATTTATATGAATAAAAATATACTAAGCTCAATGACCATTGATTAATAAACAAAATAAAACAGATGATTTTTCACACTAGAGAAAATATTTGTGTAGTCATAACTTTTATTTTCTGTCTTTAAATAAAAAATTCAATAGTAAATAAAAATGTCTTGCATCATTAAGTTTTCATTATATACCTGGGAACATTGATAGAGTAGAAAAAACTCAGAAGTCTAGGGAAAATAATAAATTTTCAAAGAAATATATTGTAAATATGGTGAAGTTAAAAGTTATCACAAGTATACAAGTATACAGAATATATTAAAAATTGATAACAGTTTTGCTGTGTTAAAAAGAAGTAACTAGGATTCACATATCTGCACATATTATGCTATTTTTAATAGCTTCCTCAAATTAATAATATATTACCATAATTTTATCTTTTCTATGATTAATAATACAGTAAAAGTTGCAAATCAACCAAGGCAGACTTGAAAATCAGCAAGTTAAAGCATCATTTTTAAAACAAATTATTTCAGTGATGTGATAGTTAACTAATTGTGTCAACTTGAGTAACTAAGTAAATTGGATCAGCATAGTGTGGCTAAAAGGATTTACAGAAGACAGAAGAACCACTGTTTGTGAATGGCACTACTAGGCTTGTCACCTGAATGGAATAAAAGGAAAACAAAGAATAAAGGCTTCCTTCTGTTTCTTTGGAGGAGCTCCAGTCTTTACCTTCAACTTGAATGTTGTCTCTTGGCTTCCAGCACAGGATCCTCAGCTTTTCAGTGCAGACACTTTAGTCTTCCATCACAGACCCTTCAGCCTCCTGAAATGGATTTGCCTGGGACAATACAGTGAGCTCCAGGCCTTCAACTGAATCTTTCAGATCTTCAGTGCACAAATAGCGATTCTACACCTGCCTCTGCAGGCAGCCATTGTAAGCCTATTTTGTAAATTTGTATATCTTGCATTAAATTTGTTTTCCTAGTAAGCACTGACTGATACAGATTTTAGTACCAGAGAAGTAGGGTCATTGCTGTGACACTAACTAACAATGTAGTTATGAATATTTTGGAACTGGCTTGCAGAATGATTTTGGAAAGGTTTGGAAATGATGGGTGGAGAAACAACCTTGGAATTCTGTGAGCTTAACTTGATGGGAGATTTTGGTTAGAGCTCAGAATAGCAGAGTGCTGATAGAAATGGAGTTGATAAAGACAAGCCTCCATAGGTTTCAGTCAAGAACAAGGACTGCCTTGGCAGTTGGACTCCAGATCATGTGTATTGTGCTTTGGCCTAAAATTTTTTAAATTTTGCTTATGTCCAGAGACTTTGCCCAAAACTGAGATTATGGGCAGTGGACTAATTAATCTGGCAGAAGAAATTTGAAAGATGTCTAATTTTGAGGCTGTGTTATGTCTACTATTGGGAGGTTTTGGTCAGATCTATGTTGAGAACCAAGAGTAAAGGGCCTAGTTAAATGAATTAAAAAGTTTTGAGTTTAGCCAGAAAGAAAGCTCCTATAAAGTTATGACCTGCAAAGATGTAGCAGAGGAAATCTTGGTTACTGAAAAGGAGCAGGACCATAGAAAGGGTGGCCTGAAAGCATCACAAGTTCCTGTATAACTTTGCAGCCTCAAAATTGAAATGGTGAAAGACTTCACTTTGAAAAGACATCCCCAGAGCAACATGTTCCAGAATGATGGATTTAGTTGCATGGAGATAGAATGCAATAGTTGTGTGGGGTCAGGAAGGCTTTGACACAGATTTCACAAGAAGTCCTGGGAGGCCAAAGTGTGGCCCTGAGGGAGCAGTGTGTTAAGCTGTGAGTGTGAAGCCAAAGTGGCACTGGAGACCCCAAGAGGTTGGAGAGGCCAAGATCATGGATCATCTGAGGAAAACTGCAAGGAGCAAGCAAAGCCAGCCCCAGAGAGAAGCTCTGGGAGCTGCAACAACCTGGAGTTCCTTAGGGGAGGAGCCATCTAAGCTCTTTGGCATTCACATCTTGCCACAGATTGCCTAGGATGCTGGACATGGAACTATGGGATTTAATGTTTGTCCTCCTGGATTTTGGACTTCTTTTGGAACCATTATTTTCTATCCCCCTATTTGTACCTTTTGGAATGGGAATGTTTATCTTGTATCACTGAATTGTGGAAATGTTTAAATTATTTTCATTTGTACAGGGGCTCACAGCTAAGAGTTTGCCTTAAACATCAGAGGAGACTCTGGACTTGGACTTTTCAGCAATCTTAAAACTGTAACAATCTTGGAAACACTTTCCAAGGATTAAATACCTTTTGTGTAAAGTGCTGCAAGTGATTATTTTGGAGGCTGTGGGCTAAATGCTATGGTTCATATCTAGATGTCCTCAAAAGCCTCTTGCAGTCATTGATGAGGCTTTTAGGAGGTTGCTGGATCTATGGTATATGAATGTGGATTAAGGGAACAAAACTGGGATTAAAGATGTGTGGTAATATATTAGTTCACTGATTGGAATTATCACAGTTCTAGGTGTGGATAATGGGAATGCTCACTCTGGGTGTGGGTGGCACCACCCCAAAAGCATTTAGCAGGTATGGGATAAAAGGGACAGAGAGGATTGCTTTTCTGGTGCTTCTGCTGATTCTTGTCACCTCCTTCTTTCTTTGCCATTGACTATTTCTCCCTCTGCCATGCCATTCTGCCTTGGAGCCAGCTGATTATGGACTGTAACCTCCACAAACTATGAACTTAAATAAATCTTGCCTGCTTTAATTTGTCAGTGTTGAGTATTTTCTCAGCAATAAGAAAGATAACTAAGACAAGTGACAGTTTTACTCATTCTCATCTTACTCCTATAAAACTCATGCACATAATAAGACAATTTAAAAATTGGACTCATAAAATTTTCTTTATTTTTTCCAAAATATTCAACAGCTTTGAAAGGTATTTGGCTTACTATTTTTTCTTTAATCATAAAGAATTTACATTTCATGATTGCTTTGGCAGCACGTATACTAAAATTGGAAGAAATTACTTTTCAAACCATGAGTTGATCATACTACCCAAAAATGCAGGTTTACTAAAACAAGACAAATCAGGGATGGGAGAATCATTCCTACAACTCTCTGTTATGTGAGGATAAAATTAATTTGAGGAGTAGATTGGGGAAAGAGGATGGAAATACTTTTATATCTTTGTTATTGCTCAATTTGCATGAGGTGGTTTTTATTGGAGCCAGATGGAGAGTAAGAAAAACACTTTATGATGGTTAGAGTTTACAATATAAAATTATTTGTACATATACTTTACCTGCTATGGTGAGCTATAACTCATGTTCCATAAAGCTTACATGTAAAAACATACAATTCACTACTTTTTAGTATAATCATACAGTTGTGCAACCACAAGCACTATCAAATAGTTTCTTTTTGTTATTAACCTACATGCCTACAGTTCTTTACCCAGGTTCTAACCTTTTTTCAAATTTTAATATCCTTGAGTTTTAGAAATTCTTAAATATTCTTTGGATTTTACTGAGAGCAAGATTACACAATCTTACTAATGAAAACATCTATGCCCTCATATCTTCCCTTGCAGCTAGAAATGAAGATTTTTTATTTTTCAGTATAATGCTAGTGTATGATAAAAAATAAGAATGTAATCTACATATATACATGTTATCTGAATTGTTCATGATATTTTATTTCTGGCCATAAACAATAAACATCTAATTAACATATAGGTTCACTTCCACCAGCTTAGAACTTATATCAGGTTGTATTTCAAATCACTGTTTAATCACTTCTCATGTCACAAACTTAGAGAAACATCCTTTCTTTTGAAGTACCAAGGCCCTGTGACATTAATAGTTTAAAAATAATTTTAATAATGCAATTTCTAGTAGTACAAAGGAAAATGACATTGTCAACCAACATGGGGACATTATAAATAAGAGATACTTTAGGATACAAAGATTAATCATGTGCTGCTGGACATGTTGGTACACGCCTGTGATTCCAGGATGGGGGCGCTGAGGAAGGATTCCTATGAGTTAAAGCTCAGGGTAGGTTACATAGTGAGTTCAGTACCAGCCTGAAAAGCATAGTGAGACTCTGTCTTAGAGAAACAAAGCAAAACAAAATGAAATTTTGCTATGTGCGGATGAAGGAAAAGGGAAGAACTGAAATTTCTTACTGGTTTAATGCTTGGGATTGAATGGGTAGTACCTTTTTCCAACTGTATTTCACATAAAGTATCTGTTTATGTAATCTTCTGTTCATCTATCTATCCCTGCATTCATTTGTCCTTGAGCCATGATTTGTTTCTATGAAATTTTGGAATGCTATTTGTCATGCTGCAGAAATTTTTATGAATAAAATGTTGAAATTTTATTGTAGTAAAAAACATGTCATCTGATGGGATTGATACAAACAGAAACAAAAAGTGCACCATAATATAGAACTCTTTCAACATTTATTACATTGGAATGTAAACCAGAGACTTGGTCCAACTTGATGCCATTTGGGGTTCCAGTATAATCTGGACAGAAAATTGCAAGCCAGTTATAATCAATTTCAAACATGCAATGTAATCTTTAGTTTTATTTAAAGTTTGTTATTTTCTTACTATGTCTTTAGGTATTATCCTAGATACTAGAACTATAAAAATGTATGTGATACAATGTATATTACACTTGAGAGTTTTCCAATCTATTTTTGATACTTAAGTTAATTACCCTATACAATAAGTCCTACTACTAATGGCTACACTTAAAAGGCTAGAAATTTGAGACACAGAATTATTGTTGATTTGTTCAAAGTCACAAAGCTAGAAAATATCAAGAAGCAAGACTTCAAATCCATACAATCTAACCCTCCATCCATACTCCTAAAAGCTGCTGTATGTATAGTATATTGTAGAGTGAATACTCAATAAATGAACAAAGCATAAGAACATGCTTCCAAAAAATATAATATTCATGTTGAAAAATCATTAACTTTTATATTTATATGGATGAAATAAAAGTTAATATAAGGGAAAACATATCTTCAATTTATACCTACATATTTTATGCTCTAAAGAAACTTTTCTTGAAGTATGTATGTTAGCTTTCCTAAGAAGTAAATTAATATCATTTCTTTTAATGATGATACTTAGGATTATACCAGTACCTAATATGAGAAAATGAATCAATCTATGTTTCTGCCTATCTCTTTTACAATAGCCTTAACCACACCACTTAAGTCAAGTGTTTTCTAATTGGAAATGTAATCACAGTAACAATCATTGGTACTAAGATGCATTTAATCTTATAATAAGGTGCCAAAATACTACAATAAATATGAAAAGAGACAATCACTTTAGTAAATATGAAATATGTATTTAATAAAAAATTTAACTACAGATATTTTTTTCTATGTGTAAAAGCAATTTGAATCTTTCAAAGGCCCAATTTAATCTTTCTACAGCTAAAATCTCAATTATATTAGTTTTAAATTCCATAGATACTTAAAAACTATACTTTATGTGAAATAATGAACTACTAATTCATAGAATGATTTCATTTTCTCATAGATATTTTCACATAGAACTTTTAACTAAAAAAGTATAATTGCACTTAAGGTAATTGTATATCTGCTTAAAATTTAAGTCTTTGTCACACTAAGCTTCTCTGTATAAGTAAATATTGTAGGTGTCTTGTGTTATTTATTCAAACTGCATATCTGACTCTCCAGGAAAGAGATTTTGTTTCATTTGTTTTGAGCCATCTCCAATAAAATGGGAGTCCCCTGGTCTCAAAATTTTGAGGAACGAGTATCTGAGAAGAAATATAAACAGAACAACATAAAGAAATAGATGTTGGAATACAAGGAAGGTATAGTTATTTGCACTTTGAAATAATTTGTTCTCAGAACATTGTATGACTTCTCCAGACTTCAGTAAGTTATCAGTGTTATCTTCTGAACTATATTTTAGAAATTAACTTTATTGGTACGTTTTAAGTATACATTATGATCACATTCATCACTGAGAATCTGTATGTGTACATGATATATTGTAATTCTTGTTTTTTTCCCCTTCTTCCCTCCCTTCCACCTTGTCCTATTTACAAAAGTTTTGTTTCCATTGTTTCCTTCTTTTCTCATAGTTTTTTCTTTCCCTTCTTTCCTTTCCCCCACTCCCTACTTCTCCATCCACTTTGAACTTTGCTTCCTATTTCACATTATCTATCATACATTTTTGTCATCATTTGCATTTTCAGTTTCTCACAGGAGAGAGATAATTTGCTATTTACACTTATGTGTCCTATTTATTTCACTTAAGAGTATGGCCTCAATATGCATTCATGTAGCTATAAATGTCTCTAAATTATCATTCTTTATGGCTGAGTAGTACTTCATTTTATAAAAATTACCACATCTTTTTATCCAGTCACCAGCTGATGGGCATTTGGGGTGTTTAAAAGATTTAGCTTTTACAAACTGTGTCATTATAAACAAGGATGTGCATATATTACTGTGGTATGATGCTTTTAAATCTTTAGGAAAGATACTCAGCAGTAGGATATCTGGGTCAAATAAGACCTCTAATACTAGTTCTTTGAGGAAAATCCACACTGAATTCCACTGTGGTTCCACCAGTCAACACTCCACCCAAGAGTGGAGAAGTGTTCTTTTTTCCCCTCAGCCTTGCTAGCATTTGTTGTTCATTGATTTCATGATAGCAGCCAATCTTTCTGGAGTGAGGTGGAATCTCACCATTGTTTTCATTTGCATCTCTTGAATGACCAAATGATGCTGAACATTTTTTTCATATGGCTATTTACTGATTCTACTTCTTTGTCTGAAAAATGTCCATTCACTTCAGATGCCTTTTTGTGAATTAGATCTATAAATTTGGAGAGTCTGACTTTTTAAGTACTTTATATATTCTAGATAGTAGTTCTTTGTCTGAAGAACAGCTGGTGAAAAATTTTCCCACGTTGTACATTGTCTTTTCACTTTGTTGGTTTCTCCTTCTGTGAAGAAGCTATTTAATGAGATGAGATTCCAGTGGTTGATTGTGCTAATTCATGTCCAGTGGAGGTTTTGTTCATAAAATCTTTTCCTACACCAATGACTTCAAGAGTTCTACCTAACCTCTCTTCCAGCCACTTTAGTTTTTCTGTTTTAATATTTAGATCCTTATTCCATTTAAATTTTAGTTTTGTGCATGGTGAGAGATATGGGTCTACATTTAGTCTTTGGAAAGATGAAACCCAGTTTTTCCAGCACCATTTATTAAAGAGGCTATCTTTTCACCAGTGAGGGTGTTTTGCTCCTTTGTCAAAAATGAAGTGGTTGAATATGTCAGAAGTTGTTTTTGCACCTTCTAATCTGTTCCACTGATCTTTGGGTTTGTTTTTTATCCAGTGTTTTTATGCTGTTTTTATCACAGTAGCTTTGTAGTGTAGTTTCAAGTTGGAGATTGGGATACCCCCATCTTGTGTTTGTTGCCTAGAATTGCTTTTGCTATTCTAGGTCTCTTCTTGCTCCAAATGAATTTTTGGATTGTTTTTTCTAGTTCTGTGAAATATGCTCTCAGAATTTCACTCAGAATTGCCATGAATCTATATAGCAGTTTTGGAATATGGCCATTTAAACTATATCAGTACTTCCTACCCAAGAACAAGGAATGTCTTTCCATTTTCTGATATTATATGGGATCTTTTTTTTCAGAGCGCTGTAGTTTTCAGAGTAGAGTTCTTTTTCTTCCTTCATTAGATTGAATCTTAGATATTTCATTTTTTGGATGCTTTTATGAAAAGAATTGTTTCCATAATTTTTATCTCAGTGAGTCTGTAATTCAAGTACAAGAAGGCTATTGATTTTTGATTGTTGACCTTGTATACAGCTACTCTAATGAATTTGCTTATTAAGTCTAGAAGACTTTTGGTGAAGTTCTTGGAGACTTCTATATAATCTATCTTGTCATCCATAAACAATGACAGTTTAACTTCTTCATTTCCTATTTTTATTCTTTTTATTTCTTTCTCTTTCTAATTGCTGTTTCTAAAGTTTCCAGATTGATATTGAACAGGAGTGGCAATACTGGACATCCTTCTGTAGTTCCTGATTTTATCTTGCAAGATTTCAGTTTTTGATCTTTTAGTATGATGTTGGCTGTTGATTTTTTATAGATGGTTTATATCAGGTTGAGATAAAGACCATGTATTCCAATTTTATGTAGATTTTTTTAATCATGCATGGGCATTGGATTCTGTCAAGTGCTTTTCGGCATCAATTGAGATGATTGTATGGCTCTTGTCCTTCACTCTGTTAATACAGTGCATTACATTTATTGATTTATGTATGTTGAACCATTCTTGCCTCCCTGGAATGAATCTCACTTGGTCGGGGTTTATGATCTTCTTGATGATCTTTTGCATTCTGTTTGTGAGTAACTGATTGAGAATTTTTGCATCTAGGTTTATTAGGAAGATTGGGTTGTAATTATCTTTTTTGGTTTGGTGTGTATCAGCTTTTTGGATTAAGGTAATGGTTGCTTCTTGGTATGAATTTGGGAGTATTGCTTCCCTTTCAATTTCATTAAAGATTTTGACCATTAATGGCATTAGCCCTTCTCTAAGTTTCCTGTAGAATTCAGAAGCGAAGCCATCAAGACCTGGATTTTCCTTGTTGGTAAGTTATTAATAACAATTTCAATTACATTGATTAATATTAGGTTATTTAGAATTTTTGTATGTTCTTGGTTTAACTTTTAAAATTCATATGTATCTAAATTCATATGTCCATTTCTTCTGTGTTTTCCACCTTATTGGCATACATGTTCTCAAAGTAGGCATTGATGATCCTCTGGATTTCTGCTGCATGTGTTGGAATTTCACCCTTTTCATGCCTAACTACATAGATTAGAGCCTTTTCTTTCCTTTTTTTGATAAGGTTGGCTAAGAGTCTGTGAATTTTATTTATTCTTTTGATGAAACAACTGTTTGATTCCATGATTTTTTTGTATTGTGCTCTTAGTCTCCAATTGCATTGATTTCTGCTCTGATCTTTACAATTTCCTCCCATGTCCGAGCTTTGAGTTTATGTTGCTCTCCTTTTTTCCAGAAGACTGTTGTTCAGCATTACATTGTTTCTTTGAGCTTGTTCTGTTTTTCTAATATTTCTATTCACTGCTATGAGTTTCTCTCTTAGGACTGCTTGCATTGTGTCCCATTTAATTTTATAAACTGTCTAATTTCCTCTTTAATTTCATCTGTGACACGTTGGTATTTTAGGTGCGTGTTATTCAATTTCCATATATTGATGAAGTTCTTAGACCTTTTTTTTGCTATGATCTCCAATTTCATTGCACTATGATCTGATAATATACAGGAGATAATTTCAATTCCTTTGCATTTACTTAAGCATGTTCTATGAGTTAACATGTGGTCTATTTTGGAGAATGACCCATGTGCAGCTGAAAAGAATGTGCATTCTTGTTTTGTGGTGTGGAACACTCTGTAGACATCTATTAAGTCAATTTGTTGAACACTTTGGTTCAGTTCTAGTGTTTTATTGCTGATTTTTTCATCTAGTTGATTTGTCTCTTTGTGATAGTGGGTTATTGATGTCCTCCACTCCTATTGTATTATTGCTTATTTGATTTTTCACGTCCATTAATACTTGTTTTATATAGTTGGGTGGATTTGTATTTGGTGCATATATATTTATTATTGTTATCACTGCCCCTTGAATTGTTCTCTTTACAAGGTTGTACTGATCTTCTTTGTCTCTCTTAATTACTCTTGGTTTGAAATCCACTTTGTCCGCAAATAAGACAGCTACCCCTGCTTTCTTTTGGTTTCCTGTCACATAGAGTATTTTTCTTTTCTTTTTTTTATTAAATTCTTTTATTGGTACATTGTAGGTATACAACACAATTACATTTCTCATTGGGAATTGTACCTTTACATAATGCATC
>NW_004624911.1:2093702-2123702 GCF_000247695.1 Heterocephalus glaber
TTGTTTTTGCATCTTCTAATGTGTTCCACTGGTCCTCAAGTCTGTTTCTTTGCCAATACCATGCTGTTTTTTATCACAGTAGCTTTGTAGTAGAGTTGCAGGGTGGGGATTGTGATACCCCCTGCCATGTCTCTGTGACCTAGAATTGCTTCTGCTATTCTGGGTCTCTTCTTGTTCCAAATGAAGTTTTGGATTGTTTTCTCAAGGTACATGGAGTATTATTCCATCCTTTGAATTTCAGTCTATGAATTTAGTTTTGAATTAAGTGTGTTTCTGGTTTGCTGCATATTGCTAGATCTTGCTTCTTGATCCATTCTGCCAGTCTATGTCTTTTGATTGGTGAATTCAGAACAATAACATTGATTGTTATAACTGGTATGGATTGACCTATTGTTGCAATGATCTTTTGCTGTTGTTGAATTTTTTTCCCTCCCTTTGCATGTAATTTCTTGTCTTGCCTGATGGATTCACTCTGTTGGGCTTCTTGGAGTTGTTACCCTCATTGTCATTTCCTAGGATAATGTTTAGAATTTTTTGGAGCCCTGGTTTTGTATTGATCAAATTCCTAAGTTGTTGTTTGTCATCATCGGATCTTATTTCTCCATCAATTTTTAAAGATAGTTTTGCAGAATTCATCAATCAGGGTTGGAGGTCGTTTTCTTTTAGAGCATGAAATACTTCACTCCAGGCTCTTCTTGTGTTAAAAAGTCTACTGTGATTCTGATGGACTTTCCTTTGTATGTGATTTATTTCTTTTCTCTAAATGCTTTTAATATTTTTTTCTTGTGTCAGATTTCTGGAATCTTGACTACTATATGCCTAGGTGTAGATATATTTTTGATCATGGCTAGTTGTAGTTCTATATGCCTCACTTATCTTTAGGTCAAATTCTTTTTTCCTATTTGGGAAATTTTCTGTGATTATGTCTGTGAAAAGTTTATTTATGTCTTTTGTACTATCTCCTGCTCCTTCACTGACTCCAATCAATCTTAAGTTATTTTTTTTTGCATCATCTAGTAGCTGTTGGATTGATTTCTTGTAGTCCCTTACTTTTTTAAGAAATCTTTGTTTTCATGTTGGTTAACTGCAATCCTGTGTTCTATATCTGAAATTCTGTCCTCACTTTTGCTTATTCTGCTGTGGAAATTTTCAAAGAAATTTTTAGTTTTTTGGATGTCTGCTTGGATGTGTTTTATGCTTTCTAATTCTTTCCTATACTGAGTATTCATGGTTTCTATCATTTTCCTTAGCTCCTCTAATTTTTTTTGTCTGTGTCTGCTTTAGAGTTATTAATCATGTCATTCATTATGGTCACCATCTCTGGTTTCATTTGAAAAATTATTTCCAATTTCATTTTTTCCAGATCCTCTTTCTTTGCCAATTCTGGGAGTCCAGGTGGTTCGATTTCAGATTGTTCCATGTCATCACCTATTGGAGTTGCCTTTAGTGATCCGGAAATCTGGTTTTGAGTCTTGTTTAGGTGTCTTCTCATTTCAATGTTTTTGTTGATGTTTTTGGTTTATTTCATGGGTTGTTATTGTGAGTATTTTTTTTGCTAGTATTTAGACCCCTCAGAGAATGACTATTTCTTGGATTGTCTTCCAGGTTTTGTTGGCCTTTGGGTTTTGAGTCCATAATAGCCCTTAAGCAATCTCAGTCTTGGTATACCATCAAGGACAACTGACTAGAACAATCATGTCACCTTGTCCAAGGTAACACAATCAGCATCAATGATAGCATCAAATACAGCCTAGAAAATGGCAAACTGTGGTAACTGTTAATCTACCACCTTTAATCCCATGAACTAGACTTGTGGCTATGTATGAAAATTTAGAACCGAGCAGAAACATTTGCAGTAAATAAGCCCTTCAATATAGCAAATTTTTCCTCTGGGAAGACTTGGAAGGAGTTGAGGGGTGGAGAAATAGAAAGAGATGGAAAGGTTAGAAGTAAGGGTAGAGGACATAGGAAGATCATGCAGACTTTGGGAAACTGGTGAAGATAGAAGGATGAGACAAGGAAGGAGCAGAAACAAGAACAAAACAAACAGCAACAAAAAAGTAGAAACTGTATTCTCGCTCCTTTAAAAATAAAAACAATAAAAAAAAGACAAATACAGGAACAGAAAGGTGAGAAATGAAGGAGAAAAGAAAAGAAGAAAAAAACATATCCCCTTCCAAGCTTGTCTCTTTTGTCACTAGTGGATAGTGTGGGTAGCATACAAGTCTGTGTTGACTGATCACAGTGAGCCAGCTGTAGTCCACTAAAGGTCAGGCTGGTTTTGGGCTGTGAGGGTGAAATTGAGCTCCATGACCTCCTTTGGGCTTGAACTCTGCATGGTTCTAATGTAAGTTCAAGTCACTCTTCCCCCACAGCGAGTCTGGGTTCTGGTAGTAGGTGTTGATGCCCCAAACTCATCAACCACTACTGTCTGCTGTGCCTTTATTGAGGTGACTTTTTGCTCTCCCAGTGGGCTTCAATTCTCAATAAGCCTTGGAGAAGTCTTCTCTCTGCTGCTCACCACTGTGTCAATTCCTGGGCTCATAATGATGGCCTTCTGGATCCTTTTGCTGTGCTGCTGTCCAGGCAGGCCTCTGTCTGGGGACTGTGGGCCCTTATCAATGGTGTTCCAGGTACCCTCTGGCTGGAACCTGGGCATCCTTACTGATGGTGTCCTGGCAGGCTTCTCTTTTCTGAACTATTAAAGTCTTGCATTTTAACTCTTTTAAAATGAGTATATAACTATGAATCTACTCATGATACTGATATGAACGGCCTTATTTAACCTGACCTGAAAAATTAATAAGTATTCTTTTTCTTCCCATACATCTGAAGGTACTTTAGACTCATTGAAAATGGAATTGGTAACCCAAAGTGGCTTTTGTGCATACAGCTATGTTAATTTTGACAAATTGTTAAGTTGGATAATGATTGCTTTTTTTCTTGGAATGTTAAACCTTTCTCTTTTCACTGCTTGAAAATATATTGTATTCATGTTCCTAAATTAGATTTCCAAAAATATTTTTGTGTATTATTCCCACCACACTGGATTTCAAATTCCTGTGTGAAAGATGAGAAAGTGGAATAAACTATTTACTCTTCTTAGAAACAACAAAAATAACCCAGAAAATACTGTTTGCACCTCTATATATACCCTACAAATTTAAATCATAAATATATTCCATTTTTATTTCAATGAACCATATAACAGTTTTTAATGTATACCACAATATCTCACATCCTGACAAAATGAAAATACTGCTAAGGAGACACCCAAAGTTAGAGTACGTAAAGCATAGTCATTTTAAATGTACAAATTATCAAAAAGAACAGGAGGTGCTATCAATCCACAGGCTCAGTAGTAACTCAAGCCAAGTCAACAAACAAGATCTGTCAAGACATAAATAGAATGACAAAGGCAGAATCATAGCACTCATAGGTTATAGTCACAGAAGATAGAGATTAAAGATATTTAAGTCTCTCATATATCTAATAAGAAAAGTAAAACACAACGTTATTTTCAAATATAAACTTTACAATAGTATTACTATAATCATTTTATTGTATTTGGTATATCTTTAAACTTTATAACAGAAGTATATCATGTAAAACAGTGTGCATTTAAAAATGATTAAAAAGATATTACAAAGATATCTTGCTACTCTCAATATATATCCTAATAAAAAAATTCATGGTTTTCTTCTTTTTTCTGCATTGAATTTTATGTTTTGCACCAGTGCATGAGTATGTATACATAAATTTTTATACTCCTCTCTGGTTCTCTTTTTTTAATCTAAATTTAATTTAGTGAGCTCCAAGGGAAATGAGTATAGGTCTTAAATGTGAAGGTACCATGACTTCATCACATGGGAAAGTATTTTAGAATTAATTTTATTGGTGAAGAACCTTGAGTCAAGAGAGAAAAGGATTTTTTTTTGTATTTTTAACAGAAATAAACACATTTCAGTAAAATTATAAAATGTTTTCTATAAATATAATGTTCTTTTATATAAAATGTGTGATAAATATTTGTGATTTTAAAAAATGCCACAGGGCCTGATTTGCTAATTTCATCCTCTCAGGGAAAAAAATAAAGCAGTCCTTTTCTCCCTTGGCATCCCTATAATATTTATTTTTGAAACAACCCACACAGAGTATGTGAAGCAAGAAATAAAAAGAATCTACTACATTACCAATGCCAATGTAAAACAAACAAGATAGTATTTTAAATTAATTCCTCCAAGGAATTGATGGTGTTCGAATTTTAAATTTCTCAATGGATTTAATTCCTCAGATTATAAATTATAATTCCTTGCTGAGTGATTATCATTTCCTTTTTACAATAAAACAACAGTAATAATAGCCTCAGATTTTTCTCAAAAGTTTGAACATTTAAAATCACCAGAACAAGCAATGGAGTATTGTGTCCATCCAGTGGTGTAATGGTCAAAATTTCATGATTATTTCTCAGAAAAACACTTGTTTCACTATTTGTCATTTTCTGTGATGTAAACACTCCCAATGTTGTCTATTTCCAGATGACAATATGACATAAATGGGTAAAGTTGGAAATATATGTGCACAATTTGATCTCAAAAATGAATACTAGTGAGCTCCAGCACAGCACTGTCAGTATATCTTTGTAACAATGGTTAGAAATTTAGTGAAGCATATTAGACATATTCTCCTGTTTCTCCTGCCAAAATAAGTTCCTTTAAAGCCACTGGGATTTTTTTGGGTTTTGGGGGGGGGGGTTGGTACTGGAGATCAAACTCAGGTCCTTGCACTTATGCAGCAGGCGGCGAAACCACTGAGCTAAATCCCTGGCCCCAAAGTTCCTTTAAACATAATTCTAACTCCTTAATCACAAAATGATTTTCAGACTCCTTTCCAACAGCCATATTTCACATATTTAGTTTGCAAACCTGAACTATTCTCTATATGCACACCAGAGATTTTATGTATTTGGGCCTTTAATTGTCCTGTTATTACTTTGGAATGACTTTTTTCCCCTGATGATCCACAAGTATAAAGTTGATCCAGCACAAAGAGTTCTTCTTTTGCTTAAAAGAATGTGGAAAAACATTTGCATATTGCCATTCCCTTAAACTGCATGGAAGAATTCATACTGGAGTGAAACCTTACAAATGTAAAGAATATGAGAAGGCCTTCAGGTTCTCAAGTGCTCTTCATGTACTCAAGTGCTCTTCATGTACATAAAAGAACTCACACTGGTGAGAAGCCCTATGTGTCCAAGCAGTGTGGAAAAACATTTGCATGTTGTACTTCCCTTAAAGTGCATGAAAGAATGCACACTGGATAGAAAACTTAAAATGTAAAGAATGGGAAGGCTTTCATGTCCTCAAACACTCTTCAGGTACATGAAAGAACTCACACTGGTGAGAAGCCCTGTGTGTGCCAGGAACGTGGAAAAACATTCACATGTTGTACTTCCTTTCAACTGCATGGAGGAATTCATACTGGGGAGAAACCATATGAGTGTAAAAGATCCTTCACAGCCTTCAGTAGCTTTCAAAAACAAAAGATCTCACAGTAAAGGGAAACCTTATGAATGTAAACAATGTGGGAAGGCCTTCTGATGCCCCAAGTACCTTAAAGTACGTGAAAGAATTCATACTGTAGAGTAACTTTCTGTATGTCACTACTGTGGGAAAACATTTTTTTAATCCTAGTTCCTTTATATACCACAAATGAATTCAAACTGGAGACAGTCCTTATAAATGCAAGGAATGTGTGAAAACTTTCAGATGTTCCAGTCATCTTCACAGACATGAAATGGCTCACTCTAGAGAAACCCCATGTATATAAAGCAGAAGCAAAGCTTTTATCATTCCCATACCCTTCAAAAACATGAAAGAGTCCACACTGTAGAGAAGCCATATAAAGCTAAGCAATGTGGGAGGACTATTCATATGTCCCATTTCCCTTCTAGTAAACATTGAAGAGACCTTATCTATAAGCAGTGTTGTAGTGTTCCATTTTCTTGTACTCTTCAAATAAATAAAAGGATTCATACTGGACTCACACCTTACATGTGTGAGCAATGAAAAAAACTATATAGAGCTCCTATCTCATTCCATTCAGAATAGTTATCATTAAGAATATAAAAAGAACTGGAGAAGATACAGAGTATAAGGAGACCTTTACAATGTCTTTGGGAATGTAAATTAGTACAACTACTATGGAAATCACTACAGAAGTTTTTCAAAAAGCTAAACATACAACTATTATATAAAGTATCTAAACTGTTTCTTGTTATATATCTGAAAGAGTTAAGGTAAGCATATCATAGGGATGCTTGCATACCTATGTTTATTTCAGCACAATTCACAGCAACTAAGATATGGAATCAGCCTATGTGGCATTAGTGGGTGACTGGATATGAAAATGTGGTAATTATACACAATGGAGTATTGCTGGACCATAAAAAATGAAATTATGTCATTTGCAGGATAATGGATCAAACTGGAGATCATCATGATATGGGAAATAAGCCAGACTGAGAATACAAATTTGTCATGTTTTCTCTAATACATGGAATCTAAAGGAATTGGAAAAAAATGATAATATGAGAGTAGAAGAGACACTGTTTTTAGATATGCAGACAGGAATAAGGGGGAGGAGAAAGGTATAAGGGAGAGTAATGAGGGGGTGAATATGACCAAAATGTTACATAAATACATGAAAATTAAAACATTAAAACAATTTAAAAAAATTTAAAAAAGAATTCTTCTTTTGCCTAAATAGATCTCTTTTTTCCCCTTAAATTCTTTTATTGGTACATTTTAGGTATACAACACAATTACATTTCTCATTGAGAATTGTACCTTTACATAATGCATCTTGGTTCTTATTTTTTCCCCATTCCTAGCCCTTCTTTCATGCCCTCCACCCTTCCCTATTTACAAAAACTTTATTTCCATTTTTTCCATTTCTCATCATTTTTCCTTTCCCTTCTTTCCTTTCCCCTGCCCCTCCCATTACCCCTATCCCTTTGGACCTTTTCTTCCTATTTTACATTATTGATTATTCATTCTAATCATTGGTACATTTTAGGTATACAATATAATGACATTCATCATTGGAAATTTGCACCTTTACATAGTCTCTCTTAGTTCTTACTTTTCACCCTTGCTCAGCCCTCCCTTCAACCCCTCAATAGATCTCTCTTTCAATGAGTCTCCTGAGGCTCAGACTCTGTATCTCCTTACTGGAGTCAATCAATTTTTCTCTTATTTTATAATTATCTGTCTATATTTTTATCTCCCCTAATTTGACTAAGATCTCCCTTAGGGATGGTACAAGGAATGACTCATCTTTCTAGTTCTCAGAGCTTCTAGGCCACTCTGAAGTTCTTGAAGTCTGTATTGCCAAATTCATCTATTAAACAAGGAGGAAAAAAAAGCCATCTTTGTTATTTTAGAAACAGTATTATGAGTTTTAACAAGATTTAATTCAAAGAGTGGCTTTTGTGATAATCATTAATTATCAATCCAGAAAAAATGCAGCTTTTTACCTAGGAATTTTTTCTGAAACTCAGTGGCAGAAATAATGGCGATGAGAAAGCTAAGAACACCTGAAAATATAATTGTAGTTATATATTATGCACATAATTTGATGAAAATGAAAGATTCCCTAAATAATCAATTCTACCTATTACAGTGGTACCTCGGTTAATGCACTTAAGTTGTTCTGTGATTTTGGAAATGATGGCTGAGTTCATGTTTGTGTGGGAAAGATGGCTGCAGTCATTTTTGAAACCCAACGCAGGCAGAGTTTGCAGACAGAAACACAATTTTCTCCAAACACTTCTGTTTGCAAACCAAATTGTTTACAGACAAAAGCATTCATTACCTTAGGTCTCAATATATTCTACTTTTAATTCAATTTAATTACATTATTTAGAAAACAATGTTGTTGTAACATTAAATCAAAAGACAGTTATTTTAATAACAAGAATTCATGTGACCCCAAAATGGCAGACCATTGAGTGCCAGTAACTCAGCTTCTCCAGGACAAATTTTCCAGAATCTGGAAAGCAATAGCTTGGAGAGAAATCGAAGTGAATGGAGGTTACCAGGAACCCATGAGTGAACTGGCAAAGGAGAAAAAAATAAGATTTAGTGATACAGAAGAAATAGATAACATAGTGGAGGAGAGATTGCTCAGTGCTGCCAAGGAGGTAAACCAAATCTAACACCTTTTCACTCGCAGAGAACTGGAGAACTGCATTGGGACCAGAAGAATCACCAACAGTTGGAACCAGCAAGGCACAAAACAGGACAATGCTTCTAGAGCAGCCTTCCACAATCAACATTTGGTGAGTGACCTCAGTACAAGTGCCTGCAGCTATAACCATGGAGCAAGAGCTGGTGGGATACCATTGAAGGGAAGCGCTGAGTGTTTAAATGTGGGTCTGAGAGCAGCCCCTTGGCTGCCTCACACTTCCAAGTTCCCAGAGTGGATGAGGGAAAGACAGTCATGGGAGACTACCAGCAGATGGAGAGCAGACGGTGGGGTGGCCCACTGAAAAGGAGAAGCTGATAAAAGACAGGTCTTTTTCCTATAGTTGGAGGTCAGGTTCATCCTGAATTACACAGGATTGGAAACTCACATTGGTGCCATATTCTCATGTAAGCAGATCTCTACACCCAGCAGCATTCTCCGGGCAACTTCCACCTTAGACTTCTAGCATGAGCAGAGACATATCCTGGCTTGAATTCTGCTTCTTAAACCTAGGCTGAGGTGAAGAGCCATGCATCTAAAACAAAACAAAACTTTCTTTTATTATTCTTAATTTGATTATATAATTTTTAAATTTTTATTTTACTTTTACTTTTTCATTCTTTGCTGTTTCCCTCCTTGTGTACATTTTTCTCACACTTTTATTCAATTACTTTACCTTTTTTCTTTTATGTAAGTTTCTGAGTATGTGTGCTTATTTTCCTCTTGCCTTTTTTCTCTCAATATAGTTTATAGAGGGTAAGGAATTCTCCTTGTCCTTTTATATCCCTCCTGTCCAGAGCCATTCTATAAAACTTTTTGGGAAAATCATTTCATAATTAAATTGTGGTTAGGGCTGTCTGAGCCCTAATATTCTTGCCATGTGAGCCAGCTATGGTATGTGGAAACATAACTCCATGTGCCTCTGATCACAGTTGAGGCCTCAATGGTCTGTGATGCTGTGATGCTCCAGGGCAAGATTACATCAGCTGAAGTCATCCTGGTTCCTTGAGAACTGAGTAGTAATAAAAAAAGACAAAGGTTTCACCTAGGGGAAAGGACAAATTCCTTATTAGCGTACTATCTCATTCCACCTACTATTGTAATAATACTTTGCCCTTCTCACCATCCTCATTAACCTAAGCTCCTCAACAACCTAAGATCCTTATCAACATGAGATTACTGCTGATTTGTTTCATGTGCAAATTTATTGAGAATTTAGGAATAAACTATAAGATAATCAGTAATATATAAAACATTCATAACATCAATTTTTTTTGTAATAGTTACATTCTGAAACAATTGAATGAAAAAAATGTTTCTGTTATTTTTAAAATCCAATAGTATTTGGTAAAAATCTCTGTCTCTCAAGAAAGCATCATAAAATCTATAAAACCACTCAGTTACTATTTAGAAATATAGCTTTACTAAGAGATTAAATCTATTTATTCTTATTAGTATGATTTTTTTAATATCAAGCAAGATGCCATTCTGAAATGGAAAAACACATCAGTTAAGAATTTACAATCAATGGGTACTATGTTTACAGTTAGGTAGGAGCAAAACATTCTGGTATGCTATTGCACAATATGGTGAATATAGAAAATAATTGATTGTACAATTTGAAAAGTTACAAATGTTTTCAAAATAAATAAATGATAAATTTTTGAGGAGATAAAAATATATAATGTGACCCAGCTCCCAGGGGAGCATCACGTGGATTCCCCCTTAGGTCCCTGCAGGCAGGGAGCAAGCCACAACCTACCTCCCATTCAGGATCTATTTGCCATCTGCAGAGCCCTGGCAGTGGCCAGCACTCAGGGTTGCAGGGTCACTAAAACAACTAAAGGCTGCAGAGTATGTTGGCTTTTTTATCATCATGGATTGGTTTGGAGATATATCAGATGGTGACGTGGATCATTCTTTTTTTGATAGTGACTTTGAAGAACCAAAGAAATGTGAAAATAACCTAGTTTTTGACAAGCAAAATGATGACCCTAAAGAGATAATAGTTAAGGATACAGAAAATGTGATCTTGACACTTGGACTACAAACAAAGGAAATTTATCTTATTGACAAAGGAAATGAAAGAAATATGAAAAATCGTCTAGATGAACATCTTGTAGAGAATGATATAGAAATCAGAAATACTTTATCATTGACCAATTCAAGATCAAAAGAATTGTGTGATGCTACAACAAGGAATAAAATATACTTGCTCATTCCAAATAGAATTCCCAAAATTGTAAAAGAAGGTGAGGATGATTACTACCTAGATGGAGAGGAAAGCAGTGATGATGGAAAAAAGCATCATGTGAGGTCCAAGTCAGCTAAACCATCTTATAACTTTCTAAAAAGCATGAATAAAAAACACCCCCAAATTATTTCCTCCTCTTCTTCTTTGTCTTCCTCATCTTCAAGTTGAGGTACATATTGTTCAGATGCAGGACATGATATTTCTAAATCTTATTCATGTCCATCATCAAGGAAATGTAGAATAACCCTCTTATCACCAAAACAAAAAAATAAATCAGAAATAAAATCAACAGGAACACAACCTTCAAGTATTAAGCCAAAAGTGGTGACTATACTTAGGAATCTGAAGATACCGTGACAGATGTGACTCTTTATCAACTCCAGGCATCATCCCTGTTCAGTCTTGTAAGGGTCAGGGGGAATGGATGTCACTGGAGATCCCTGCAGTAGATCGCAGCCTCCTGTGAGCCACCACAGCACTGGCTAAAGGTTAAAGAATAGACAGAACAAGAAACTGAGTCTTGGGTGCTGATCAGTGCTGCTCTAGGTAACAAAGACAAAAGCCCCCAAGCACATCCAGTATTCATTGAATACATCTGTGGGAAGGAATAGGGAGATAGGGAGCTTTGAAGTCATCTAGTGAATTACTTCCAAACACTTGGCATGATGGCACCAGGCAGGGCCGTTAGGGAGTAGCCACTGCTTATCTTGCTAGGACAGAAGAAATGGGTACTGGGACCAGGCACAATTAGCAAGCAACACAAAAGGTCAGTGAGAAGCGATAATTCTGTGAAAAGGATTTTAATTGGGGTCATGCTAACCTCAGCTACACAGAATTCAGCAGGCCTCTGCCACTTCACAGACCAGGACTTAGGCCTCAGTGACAGTCATTAGCAAAGGAGCAATACTAGCCCAATTTTGCTAGCTGGCATGCCCATTTGAGTCATGAAGGGCTTTGGTCTGATTCCTGATGTGAAACAGTGTAGATTAATTAGGGAAGGCAAGAAACACGAGCCACTCATAGCCCACTGGTACTGGGCAGGGATGTCTCTTACACAGTCTTTTGAACTGGGCACATCAAATGACCAAAAAGTAAAAGTTAAAACGCAGGAAAATGTGAGTCAAGGAGTATATAAAGATGTTGAAGTTTTAAAAAAAAATGATTCAAAATGCTTGAAAGCAGGCAAGAAAGGGAAGGGAAAACGTGGATCTAATCTCACCCCAAAGTCACCAGTATTAGATTCCAGTTCAGACCACAGGTGTAAGCATAAAGTCTTACATGACACAATGGGTTTAAATAATATTTTGGAAGCTTTCCTGAAGTTAGATAAAAAGGAGCCCCAAAAACATTACTTTGATGAGCCTCTAGTAGTACCTAGGAAAACCTTTTCTTTCACCAGAGAAGAGGTGAGACAGATTGATTGGGAAAATCAGAGGCTTTTGAAAGAACTGTCAAGACAGGCTGAAAAATCAGGAAACAAAAATGCAGTTCCCAGAAGATCAATTGGTTATCCCCCTAAGTTATATCATAGTGTTCTCAACAGACAGAGGGAACAACAAAGGATTGAAAGAGAAAATTTGGCTTTATTGAAAAAATTGAAGCTTTGAATCCCACAGTTGGTATGAAACACTCAGAACAGCTGATGGATTATCATCGCAATATGGGTTATCTCAACCCAGAGCCTTCTTCCAGAAGAGTGAGATCTATGTTTGGCCAGTATAGCCCATTAAGAGGATCTTAATGGACATCAAGTGCTACCAGTGGCCTGAGTTGTAAGACTGAACTTTCAGATTCTGACACATCTAACAACCTGTTGCTGAGACCTAAACCTCCTAATGTCCATACTTCTTGGTTACAAAGCCTTTCCCTTTTTATTTTAAACATTTTTCATCCAATTTTTATTGTTTGTTTTTGTATATGACAGTACTTCTCTGTGTAAAGATCTATAATAATTTTTTCACCAGTTCAAGGTACAAAGCAGTGAGTTGCAATTTATTGTTATTCAATGCAAAATTGTCAAAATGACAATGTAAAGTCAGTGTTTCCTATGTGAATGTATTTATATGAGGTGTATATGTATTTATTAGAGAAATGGTACCATAGAATCCATGCATATTTTCTCAATATAGAAATGGAGTTGTCATGCTGACAAACCAATAATGATATCATTTCATGTGGCACCCAAGATGTTCACTGCATAGTTCTCATTTTATATTTTCATTTCTTGTAAGCTTTAAACCATGAGCTTACCACTTGAATTTGATTGACTTTGTTTTCCATTTGCTTTGGGACTTATGTGGAGTGAGTCAAAAGCTGATTGTGAAAATTACACTATATTTTTATGAAACAAATTTTGAAATGTGTTTTGTTGTGGAGCTAAATTAGATTTGGTAAGCATATCGAGAGAAGCTTGCCCTAGGGCAATCCTTAGAATTCACCGGAGGTATCTCATACTTCTGTGTAAGAGCACTGATTTAGATCTTAAAATTTTGATTAGCCACTTCAAACCATTTCATACTGTGAATATTAGAAAGTTCAACTTAGAAACACCTCTCTTGTGTTTTAATGATCCAGAGAAAGGAGGTGAGCTTTAGAACTGTAATCCACTGCCTTGTTACTAGTTTGTCTAAAGACCAGGCCAGTTGTCAGTTGCATCATCAGCAGAGCAAGTATTTGTTCAATCATCAAAATAGCATCACAAGTTTGAAGAGCCAAGAAGCAGATCCCAACGTATGTCAGAACAGTGTTTTAAGTGATTCTGTTAGCATATTGTGCCTTGATTTTGTATTTATTGTATTGAGAGATGATTTAGAGTAAGAAAGATTTGGAAATTCTAAGTAGTATTCATGGGTTCTGAAAATTAAATATGAATAATAAGGGAAAGGTCCTACATTGGTTGAGGCTACACCTTTAAATGTTAGCTACTTTTCCAGTTTTGTTTTGGTTTATTTAGTTGAATGTTGGAAGTAGCATTTTTACCAATCTCACATTTGAAGGACTAGTAATCTTGATGGAATTGTTAGTGACAGGGTATAGTTTGGCGAGTGGACTTTTTTGAAATTAGAATATTTTTCTGCCAGTTCACAGGCAGAAAATGTATGGTCTTTTATTAGTTTTTCATTATTGGCCTTTGCAATATACTCTTAGAATATATAGGAAAGTTTTCATATTATGTAACAAATATTTCCTTTTTAATACTAATTTTCTGCAGCCACAGTAAGATTCATGTTTTATTTTTTAATGCTCAAGTTCTGTAGCATGTTTTCTACATTTACTTTTCTTAGCACATTTAGCAGAAAGGCAAACTATATTTTTCTAGACATCAATTCAGAATTTATTGGCCTGAGTCTGTATTCATAGATTTTGTTTAGGATAAGACATATAAACCATGGAAACACTGGGGTTAAAGTCATAGAAACACAACCTGGCCACAAGATTTTTCTGCTCCTTTCTTTGGGCTATAACATTCTTCTGTGTTATTTGATATTTTGTTTTAGAAGATAAATTTGTACACTTGTTTTATATAAAATCTTTAGCTAATCTAAACAAAGATTTTCTTTTCTTCACTCATTATTCTTTTTAATGTTTATGTAATGGTTTTTCTTTAAAGAGAGATAAGATAATGCTGAATTTATTTGTTTTTTTGTTTTTTGGTACCGGGGATCGAACTTGGGACCTTGCTCTTGCGTAGCAGGCCCCGGAACCACTGAGCTAAACCCCCAGCGATGCTGAATAAATCTTGGCATTTGGACATTTGCCCAGTAGGGAGTCAATTTTTAAAAATGGATTTTTATTTGGGGGGATATGTATACACACACAGAATCTTTTATATAGCATTAGTCTCAATACATTTTGTATAATCTCTGCTGCCAACTGTCAGCATACAACACATAACTTCATAAATCTGTTCTTTGATTTTAGATACCATTTTAATGCCTTTAAATTTTACCACTTTGAAAGATGAAGTTTGTCTAAGTATTACCAATAACAGAGATTCAACTTTGAGTAAAAGTTGGGGAGCACAATGGTCTTTTTAACACAAAATTTACAATTTTATTGTCATAGTTGCTTATAAAGATAGGTAGCTATATAGGCTTTGGAAATGTATTCTCTGATATAAGTCAAGGTATTTTGAAAATTGTTACAGTTTAAGTGACATTTTTAGTGGTAGAATCATAAATACATTCATTACTTTATTATCTAGAGCATAAAAAAATTGAAGGATAATCTAGCCTTATTTCATGTTTGATTGACTTGGAGCTAATATACATACCTTGAAGATTTACATCTGTAACTAGAAAGTATGCAATCTTAGTTCTAGCTTTAGGCCAGATTCTTACTAAAAATTATTTTCATCTCTGTTAAATGTTGAGTTAATGTTGCTTCCTTTTAAGTAAGAGTCTGTGAAAGATTTTTTAAACTATTAAAATTATTTCTTAAGGAGTAGATATTAGCTGATTTTTCTCCTAATTCCTTTTTTAATCTCTATGAAAAGCTGCTTTTTTAGCTACTACTCCAAATAAAGTTTCCTGGCTTGCTTGTAGATATAATGTAATGAACTTGTTTTCAGTGCATTAACTTGTGTCCAAAATGGTACCTAGACAACTTTAAGAAGATGATTGTGATGGGAATTATTGTGTACTTCTCATCTTCAGAATCAAACTCTGCAGCTCTGAGAAGTGTTAAGACTGATGTAAAGTTAAAGGTGTGAGTTTATCATATTCTAATAATTAAATTTCTAAAAAGTTTACTGTTTGATATGTCAAAGTCTGGACCTGCATTGACCATGTGCCATCGTGGAAAATGTGCTTAATGCTAATGGCTGCTTAGAATACTGTGAATAAAGATTAGTAAGATACTAAAAATCAACATCTTTTTACAATTTCCTAGTCCGTTGTAATGTATTTTAGGCAAGAAGAACTGACTTGGCCTAGGGGAGAAAAGAAATAAAAGAATTAAAGATAACTGATTTCTGATCCATGCAAATATATATAATGTGATTTATACCTTATGTGATGTCTACATGTTCAAAACGTGACATGGTATGTCATTATTATGTAAAATTTTTATGTAGTTATGTTTCCATTAGAAATAAATTTTAAAAATTAAGTTTTACCTATTAGATGATATAATAAGGTTTAAAATGTGAAAAAATTATACTGAATCAAGTATTCATGAAACCACATTTTCAAAAGCCAGAAGGCTTCTTGCTATATTCTATCTAAAGTCAATAATGGTTTTGAAATGTACTTGCTCTCCCCCATTTCTTTGCAAAGAAGATTGCTGAGAGTATATGGTACAATAAATCTAAAGAACAAGTCATCTTTAGTAGGAATGAATGGATCACCTAATGGAAGTAGAGTAATCTCTCATATATGGTAGATTTGGACAAATTATGACAAAGAATCTGAATGACTAGTGACTCTACAAACTTATATCCATTCAAGTGCTCAATTTCTTTTAACTTCTGGTGATGTCATAAATTTTAGGTTTTAATTATAAAGGGAAGAACATCAGTCTCACTTGAATTCCCAAAAGTAGAATGAAGAAAGTAGAGACTGGAAGCAATTCTGTGAACTGGTGTGGAAACAGAGGTGAGATTAATGAGGGTGGAGGAGGTTGGGCTTAGAAAATAATGCCTATTACATCAATTTAATTAGTTCTGGGAAGGATGATAAAAGGAACATTGTACCTTGAATATAATCTTTAAACCATTTGTAGTCATTAAACTTGGTCTGATAGTGCTCTTCTTAAAAAGGAGAGCCACTGAAGTTTCCTTTAATCAGCAAGTTGTCCCTACCCTTTCCTATAGCAGATACATGAACATTAGCCAACAGACAGAGCCAAGTTCTCCTTATGCATAAGCTACTCTCAGGGAGTGTAATAAGCAATTCTGGAAGCTACATTAACTCTTTCAAACACTGAAGCAGTAATTTTCAACTGTACCCTTCCAACCCACCAAGAAGACAAGAAAATATCAAAACCATAGGTATGTAGGTTGTTCACAATGGTATCAATTCTCCCTTTAAACCTAGCACAATTTGTGTTTTAAGCAAAATACCTCAGGAGTTCAAAGACAACATAATGTTGCTGTTATTACTGCTGTAGTTTTTTACTCTTTGGTACCAATGTTAACACATTTTCAGTCTTAAAGAAACCATTCAGAAGAAAACCAAATAGAAGGTAATTCATGAGTATTTCAGCTTCACAGTATTTAATAAATGAAATACGATAATAACATAAATGACACTACATAGGGGACCAAGGAGGCTAGTTTAAGCAAAAGAGAAAGTAGTAGTAGGGGATGAGGTTAACTAGAAGTATGTTTATGCCTATAAATATGAAGGAAGATCTTATGGGTCAGTGTACACTACTGTAAGGATTTGGGGCTTTACTCTAAAAGAGAAAGATATTACTTGGAGATATCAGTGGAATTAGCTGGTTTCCTTTGAAAATATGTAATTTCTCTGTCTACTACTTTGAAGATAGTGTGTGAATAAGTAAATGGGTTAGCAGAGACAATAGAAACTATTTGATTAGATAAGGGTGGCTTACATCAGGATAGAAATAGTGAAAGCAGTGAGAAACAGTTGTTTAATAAACTGTAGGTCTGACTTCAACTCACAAGAAGACTAAAACTAACTATCAATTTTTATACCTGCCCTAACCCTTACTATCACTATCTTACAGAATATGGAGTATGTAATATTACCTACAGATAAAGTTTAACAAAATCTCAGCTAATTTTCACACTTTTCTTACTGTTATTCTTAAATAAACTTAAATATTCTGCTTCTTTTGATTAGTTAATAAGCTTTTTAATGGAACAATGTGCAGGGAGCATTTCACTAAACTGTGAGATAATAAAATAAATATATTTAGGAAGTGCTGTACTTGGACTAGAAGGGATAAAATTAAATGTTGGGAAGTCTGGTATAGCTATTAAGAAATTTAATGAGAAAGAACATATTCAGGACTCAATTATGTCAAATTGTAAGAGAGAAAATGTAGTCAAATGGTAAAAATCAATAGATTATTTAGAAAGAAAACATTAAATATTAATATGCATAATTCAGATGATATGAACATTTTATAATAAAGTGGACTGTTTTTGTAATTCAGTGAATTGTCAATTATTGTTACTCAATTTCTAACAATAATAGATCTCATATCTTGGCTAAAAACTTGAATGTAAATCCAGCTCTTTCTGAATTATTACAATTTGGTCAATGTGTCAGATATTTAACTATATTTGTGTAGCTATATTGCAGGATTGTATGGATTTTATATGTTTCTTTCATGTGTGGGATAGCCAATTGCATAATTGATAAATATAATATTCATGTATGAATGAAAATTGTTATATGGTGCAACTTTCATTCTTCTGTTGCTACACCATGTACAAGATCTAATAGGTCTAATTTATGAATCACATTTCTATCTTTATTGATCATAATGTACGTGGCCCCTAGGGCTATTTAACTTGTGCATTATTTCCTATCCTGCAGCCAAGAACCAATCAGTGAAAATTGCTTTGGACCTCATTATTCTATATGACTTGGAGTCTGTACAGTTAAGAGATGAAAATTTAGCTATTGAGAGGGCATTTAGATATCATTTAGGTATTTTCTCATACAGACCAACACTCCCCCAAGTAATTGTACATTAATGATATAAGAAAGTTTATTTAATTATATCTGAAATCATCATGTTGGCATAACAATGACAATATCATTGACACATGATGCATACATAAAATATGCAAATACCATACATTTGCTGTAGATATACACTGTGTTTGTATACTATGCACACACATACATAAATACTAAAGGTTTTAGTAGAAGGAAGAAATTTACATATACTCAACAGAATCATGGGCATAATCACTAAAATAACAATATACAGCTCAGCCCTGGCAATCAAGTAAAATAAATACTTATCTCAGTCACATTCCCATAAAAGAAAAAAACCTAAACAAAAATATGTTAAATTTTAGTGGACAGAAATTTCCACTATGAGTAGCCATTTTTCTCCCTTAATTTATCTTCTACTCAAGAGGCTGCCAGGTACTTAGCCTTGGTTATCTCAAAGCAAATACAGCTTCTACTCTAATATGAAGGTTGGAGATGAAATCAGGTGATAGCATAGAATCATAGGTTGTCATATTTTTCTTTGACCCATGCTTTACCTTTGCACTAGGTGTTTTCATGTTTTTGACATAAAAACCATAATCAACAGAAACACATGCTCACAGTAGTTTAATGCCTAAAATTAGAAAATTATTCTTCCTCCAAATTCCAAAGTATCAATATACTGTTTTGCTTCTTTTATATCACTTATTAGATCCATATACATTTCTTTCAAATTGAGTGTTCCTTGAACCATGGGGTAAATGCATTCCTTCTTTTATAGTCATATTTCTTCCACTGTTGGAGACCTATAGCAAAGATCAGCAAATTTATTCTTGTAAGCATCCAGATAGTAAATAAGTTGAACTTATTGGAATATATGGTTTTTATTTTGAATCAAATCTTTGGGCTGGGGATTTAGCTCAGTGGTTCCAGTGTCTGTCTCGCAAGCACAAGGTCCTGAGTTCGATCCCCAGTACCGAAAAAAAAATATCTACCTGTGTTTGTGTTCCAATAACATTTTTCATTTGTTTTTTGAGACATCATATCCCCATGAAGTTCAAACTGGCCTTGAACTAACTATGTAGCACATGTTGACCTAGAACTCCCAGCAATCAACCTACCTCATCCTCCTGACTGCTAGGATTACAAGCATGAGCCACCATACCTGGCTTCAATAAAACTTTTATAAATCACAAAGCATTATTCTTTCTTTGATTATTTTATAATATTTAATAATAATTTTAAAAAACAAAAAGAACATTCATTGGCCTGCCCAGATACCTTTGGTAAGTTCATGCAGATTCCAGCTAGACCCCCACGTGGAACAGAGCAGTGCGAGTGGATGCAGGTCCCAGGCAGGACTCGTCCCAGACACCAGCACCTTGGGCCCAAAGGCCTCAGTCAAAGGTCCAACTAGAAAAGAGCTGTGCAGGCATGCAAGCAACAGCCAGAGGCCTGCCCAGATACCATCAATATGTGTGTGAAGATCCCATCCAGAAGTCTGCTCAGACCCCAGTGACTCAGGTGCAGATCCCCAGTCAAAGGCCCTGCCAGACAACAGCTATGTATGTGGGCAGGCCCCAGCCAGAAGAAAGCCCAGATACCATCCAAAGTGTGCACATGCCTCAGATAGAACCCTGCCCAGACAACAGGACAGTGCTGGGATACAGAAGGCCACCATGCTGAACACAGGAATTGGCACAGTGGTGAGCAGCAGAGAGAAGGCCTCTCTGAGGCTCGCTGAGAATTGAAGCTCAACTGAGCAAAAAGTCACCTCAATAGAGGCACAGCAGGGGGCATCTGGTGAAATGAGAAGACCCATTAAAAAAAAGTCTGAAGAACTGACTTCCAGATCACCTAAGGCAACCCCAAGGGGTAACAAGGTTGAAAAATCTGATACTCAACCACCTGGACTCCCTGAACTGGCAATGAAGGAGTACCTGGAAAAAATGAAATCAGAAATAATTTCTCAGATAACAACAAAGATTGTGTCCATAGTGAAAGACATGATTAATAACTCTAGAGCAGACATAGACAAAAAAAAAATAGAGGAGCTAAGGAACAGGATGGAATCCCAGCATAGGAAACAAATGGAATCCATAAAGCAGATGCAAACAGATATTGAGGAGATTAAAAAATTCCATTGAAAATTTACACAGCAGAATGAGCCAGTGTGAGGACAGAATATCAGACATAGAAAACAAGATTGCAATCAGTGATCAGGAAAAGAAAAATGTCTTAAAAATAGTAAAGGACTGCAATAAATCAATACAGTAGCTGCTAGATGATGCAAAGAAGAATAACATAAGACTGATCGAGTCAATAAAGAAACAGGAGAGAGAGTGCAAACGACATAAAAAAATTACTCACAGAAGTAATGGTAGAAAACTTCCAAAGCAGGGGAAAAGAACTTGACATATAGATAGATGAGGCACATAGGACAATAACTAGCTGTGATTAAAAAAAAAATACACCTAGTCATATAATCCTTAAGATTCCAGAAATCCAATAGAAGAACAAAATCCTACAATCAGTTAGAGAAAAAAAAATCACATACAAAGGAAAGCCCATCAGAATCACAGCAGACTTCTCAACACAAACCCTCAAGGCAAGAAGAAGAGCCTGGAGTGAAGTATTTCAAGCCCTAAAGAAAAACAACCTCCAACACAGATTAATGTACCCTGAAAAACTATCTTTCAAAATTGATGAAGAAATAAGATTATGACAAAGAGCACCTGAGCAACTTCATGAATCTCAAACCAGCACTCCAAAGAATTTTAAACAATATCCTAGGAAAAGACAGTGAGGGTCACAACACCACGAAGCCCAAAAGAATGAATCCATCAGCCAAGGAAAGAAATTAAATGCAAAGGAAGAGAATCCAACAAAAAGAAGAGGTCATGACAAGGATATGTCATTACATATCAGGTATAACCATCATTGTTAATGGTCTCATTTCACCATTCAAAAGAAATAGACTGGCAGAATGGGTCAAGAAGCAAGATCCAATAATATGCTACATACTAAAAACACATTCAATTAAAAAAATAATGATGGACTGAAAATTAAATAGTGGAAAACAATACTCCATGAGACAGGAACCCCCCCCCCCAAAAAAAGCAGGAGCAGCTATCCTCTTTGCAGATCAAATGGATTTCAAACCAACACTGATTAAAATGGACAAAGAAGGACACTAGATCCTTGTAAAGGGAAAAACCCAAGAGAAAGAGATGTCAACCATAAATATATATGCAACAAACACTAGTACAACAAAGTAGATAAAACAAACATTAATGGACATGAAAAATCAAAGAAGCACTAATACAAGAGTAGTGGGGGACCTCAATACCCCACTGTCACAAAGAGAGATCAACTAGACCAAAAATAATTAAATAGTAGAACTCAAACTTGAACAAATGGATTTAACAGATATTTACAGAGTGTTCCACCCCACAATATCAGAATACACATTCTTTTCAGCTGCACATGGGTCATTCTCCCAAATAGACCACATACTCACAAATAGAACATGTTTAAGTAAGTGCAAAGGAATTGAAGTTATCCTCTCTATATTATCAGAACATAGTGTGATGAAATTTGAGATTAATAGCAAAAGAAACCGCAAGAATTTCATAAACACATGGGAATTGAACAACACACTTCTGAATAATCAATGGGCACAAAGAATATTAAACAAGAAATCCGACAGTTTCTACAATTAAATGACAATGACAATACAACATATTAGAATCTATGGGACACAATGAAAGCCATCTTATGAGGGAAATACCTACCAGTTGCTACTAATATTGGGAAAAGAGAGAGCTCAAATCATCAACCCAGTGCTGAACCTCAAGCTTCTAGAAAAAGAAGAGCAAGACAAACCCAAAGCACATACAAGGGAGGGAATTATAAAGATCAGAGCAGAAATCAATGCCATTGAGACTAAGAGACTGATACCAAAAATCTATGAAACAAAGAGCTCCTTCCTCAAAACAATAAACAAATTTGACAAAGCATTAGTGAATCTTAACAAAAAAAGAAAAGAGCCAAACCCATGCAATTCAGAATGAAAAGGGTGAAATTACAATTGACCAGCAGAAATCCAGAGAATCAACAATACCTACTTTGAGAACCTATATGCCAATACAGTGGAAAACACAGAAAAAATGGACAGATTTCTAGATATACATGAATTACCAATGTTAAACCAAGAACACCAAAAAATTCTAAACAACCCAATATCAATCAATGAAATTGAAAACATAATTAAAAACTCACCAAAAAATAAAAGCCTGTGTCCTGATGGTTTCACTGCTGAATTCTATAAGACATTTAGAGAAGAACTATTGCCACTACTGTTCAAATTCCTTAATGAAATTGAAAGGGAAGCAAAACTCCCAAATTCGCTCCTAGATGAAAACATCACATTGATCCCAAAAGCATAGAAAGATCCAACCAAAAAACAGAACTATAGGCCAATCTCACTAATAAACATAGGTGCAAAAATCCTCAATAATATACTTGCAAACAGAATGCAAAAGATCATCAAGAATATCATACACCTGATCAAGAGGGATTTATCCCAGGGATGGTTCAACATACACAAATTGATAAATGTAATACACTATATTAATAGAGGTAAGAACAAAAACTACATGATCATCTCAATAGATGTAGAAAAAGCATTTGACAAAATCCAGCACACTTTCATGATAAATGCCCTGCAGAAATCCGGAATAGACAGTCACTATCTCAATGTGATAAGAACCATCTATGAAAAATCCAACAGCTAATGTCAGTAAATGCTCAAAAATTGAAAATTTTCACACTAAAATCAAGGAGAAGACAACGATGTCCACTATCACCACTCCTGCTCAATATAGTTTTGGAAACATTAGCCACAGCTATTAGAGAAAGAAATAAATTAGAGAAGAAAATAAAAGTAATAAAGATAGAAAATGAAGAATTGAAATTGTCATTATTTACAGATGACATGATACTTTACATAGAATACTGAAGAACTTCACCAAATGTCTTCTAGACTTAGTAACCAAATTCAGTAAAGTAGCTTGATACAAGGTCAACACACAAAAATCTATAGCTTTCCTGTACATGATCAACATATTCACTGAACAAGAGGAGAAACAACTTTCACTGTAGTATCCAAAAAAATGAAATACTGAGGAATCCACCTAACAAAAGAAATCAAAGGCCTCTACTCTGAAAACTATAGCACTCTGAAAAAAGAAATCAAAGAGGATATCAGAAAATGGAAAGACATCACTTGTTCTTAGGTAGGAAGAACCAATATAGAAAAAAAGGACATATTCCAAAACTGCTATATAGATTCAATGCAATCCTAGTTGAAATGAAAAAAAAGCATACTTCACAGACTGTGAGAAAACAATAAAAAAAATTCAACTGGAACAAGAAGAGACCTAGAAGAGCAAAAGCAATTGTAGGCAACAAAGGCAAGGTAGGGCGTACCACAATTCCCAACTTGAAACTATACTACAAAGCTATTGTGATAAAAACAGCATGATAATGGCAAAGAAAAAGACCTGAGGACTGGTGAAAAAGATTAGAAGATACAGAAACAACTCCATATACACTCAGCCACCTCATCTTTGACAAAGGTGCCAAACACCCTCCCAGTAGGAAAGATAGCCTCTTTAATAAATGGTGCTGGAAAAATTGGGTTTCAACTTGTCAAAGATTAAAACTACACCTATATCTCTCAGCATGCGCTACACGAAAATTAAAATGACTTAAAGACCTAAATATCAAAACAGAAACACTAAACCAGCTGGAAGAGGGGTTAGGTAGAAGTCTTAAAGACATTGGCATAGGAAAAAATTTCATGAATAAAACATCAGTCGCACGTGAACTAGCACAAAGAATCAATATGTGTGATCTCTTCTTATTAAAAAGCTTCTGCACAGCAAGAGAAACCACCAAATGCATGAAGAAACAATCCACAATGTGGGAAAAATTTTTTGCCAGCTGTTCCTCAGACAAAGGTCTGTTTCCTAGAATATATAAAGGACTTAAAAACTCAGACTCCCAAATTTAAAGACCCAATCCAGAAATGGTCATCAGAAATAAGTATACATTTCACAGAAAAAGTAGTAGAAATAACAAATAAACATAAGAAAAAATGTTCAACATCACTGATCATTCAAGAGATGTAAATGAGAAGAATGCTGAGGTTCCACCTCACTCCAGAAAGAAAGGCTGCTATCAAGAAATCAATCAATAACAAATGCTCCCAGGGTTATGGGGAGAAAAGAACCCTTCTTCATTGTTGGTGGGAGTTTAGACAGGTGCAATCACTGTGGAAATCAGTATGGAAATACCTCAGAAAGCTAGAATTAGGGGTCCCATTTGAGCCAACTATTTCCCTTCTGGGTATCTTCCCAAAAGAATTTAAAAAATCATAACACAGTAATATATGTACACCCATGTTCAAAGTGGCTCAGTTTGTAATAGCTAAAGCTAGGAAACAGCCCAGTTGCCCATCAAGTGGAGATTGCAAAAAGAAAATGTGGTTTTTGGGGGCCGGGATTTAGCTCAGTGGTTCCACTGCCTGCCTTGAAAGTGCAAGGTCCCAAGTTTGATTCCCTATAACAAAAAAAAAAAAAAGAGAGAGAGAGAAAGAAAATGTGTTTTTTTAATGAAATGGAGTACTACTCAGCCATAAAGAATGAGAAACTACAGACATTTATAGCTAAAAGGATAAAGATTGAGGTCATAGTCTTTAGTGAAATAAATAGGACAAACATGTATAAATACCAAATAGTTTCTCTGGTGTGAGAAACTGAAAGTACAAATAAGGATCAAAAAGTATAAATGATAATGTGAAATAGGTAATTTCCAAAGGGGAAGGGGAAGTGGGAGGGGTAGGGGAAAGGAAAGAAGGGAAAGGAACAAATATGTGAAAAAGAAAAAATGAAAACAAATTCTTTGTTAATAGGGAGGGGTGGTGGGTTTGAAGGGATTGCAGGGATATGGGGAAAAAATAAGAACCAAGATATATTAAGTAAAGATACAAATTCCCAATAATGAATGTCAGCATATTGTATAACCAGAATGTACCAATAAAATCAATGAATTTTTTAAAAAAAGAACATTCATCACTTCCATACAGGCTTCAAGTTTTCAGGAGTCACAATTTGTTCATTTTGGATTTCTGGAAGATAGTCCCTTCTTACATCAGTATGATTATGAAGTTATAGTGGAAACTGAAGATAGGAATTAATTTTGTTGTTATTTCCAACAAGGCAATGTCCACATGCGTGTACATCTTCACACAAACCCTTGTCCTTGCACACACAACACAATTAGATACTGCAACATTTTGGATCTGGAATGTCCTTCTAAGACCAATTGCCTAAATGTTTAGTTCTCAGCTTTGTGCTGTTGGTTGGAGGTGTAAACTTAATGTGGAGCCTAGTTGGAAATCTTCTGATCAGTGTAGTTATGTCTCTGAAGGGGATAGGGAGATCCAGCCCATTCCACTTCCTTTAATTTTTGTTTTCCAGGTGTGAGGTGAATATGTTTACTCTGCTCTGATATTTTGTATCCTCACAGGCCAAAGCATCATCAAGGAGTGAAATCTCTGAACCACTGTGAGTCAAGAGGCAAAGTGTATGTTAATAAAATTAGTTTTTAACAAACTTATCAAAACATATGTATTTGACCAAATGCCATTCAATTCCAGCTAGCAAACTATATTCATTACTCAAAATGAAGATACTATTACTAAGACCATTTTTGGAACATTCTATTTGAAATTGTATTTCAAATAATTGCTATGAAGGAAACAATAATTTTGATTCTGTATATTCTGCTAAATTTGTTTTAAAAACTGGTAAAATTATCTTTACAATAATGCCCCATTGGTGAGGAGCATTAATTATAACTCCTTTAAGATTTTGTGTCATTGAAATTGATTTGTTTTTCTTATAACTGTCTTCTTAAATTATTATTTTTAAGACTAGTATATATCTACACATGTTTAATGACATATATTTATCTAATGAATACTTGAAAAAGAAGTTTTAATATTATTTAGCTATTATGTAATGGCTTCAGGTAATCCTTTTGTAGTCATTTATATGATGAATCCCTTTCATTCTCCATCAGCTATGAGAGTAGACAGTGAAAACGAGACAGATGTCATTTAGCTAGCAATATAATATTTTTAGTAAATCCACAAGACTCTTCCACAGTGGTATTACGAACTTGTACCAGGTTCAGGTGTACCTTTAAAAACCTATACATGATTTTAGATTGAAATTTGTTTTAGGGAAAAGTACTGAGAATTGAATCCAGGGCCTCTGCAAACAGCCACATCCCCAGCCTTAAAAAAATTTTTTTTGAGACAAGTTCTTGCTAAGTTCCTCAAATTGGGCTTCAACTTGCAATTCTCTTGCCTCAGGTTCCTATAGTGCTTAGATTATAGGGATGTGCCATCTCACCAGACTCAGGATAGGATTTTATAAAATAAGGTACATGCTAGTTTAATCATTGATTTAATATTAAATCTACCTATCTCTGGTCTAATGCTGGTATAAATTCATACTTTGAAGAAGGTAACATTTGAAAAAGTTGTTTTCAAAATCCTCATTTCAATTATTTAGAAAAGAATTGTACAAACAGCTTTCTATGTTTTATTTTTAAGGAAAAAATCTTCTTATAGAAGCCAATTATGAGCAGAATATGCTTTCTAGAGCAGCACTGATGTGGAGGACAATTTTATATATGGAACAATTTATCTTTCCAATTTAAGGAAGCATCATATATTCACAGCTGGAATTTCTCTAGTATGAGTTCTTCTAAGGTAGTACCAATTGCCATTTTACTGGCTCCCAAAGATAAGTCACTCGGCTGCTCATCAAAAAATTACCACATTAAACAAAATAATGCACGGTCTTTATGAATACATAGCTGTTCTATGTATTAAGTACCACATCATTATTTTATACAAGTGAAGAATCAAGTTTTATCTAAACATTTTAGAGTAGAAAAGATATGTGCTAAATTTATCCATTATGTTGCTGTAATGGCTACATATATTAAAATTGACTTTTTTGGCTTAAATTCTCCTACTGGTACATTTTAGGTATACAATGCGTTTACCTTTATCATTGGGTGCTTGTACCTGTACATGATATATCTTTGTTTTTATTTTTTCCCCTTTACCTGTGCACCATTCACCCCCTCCACCCTTCCCTATTTACATAGACTTTGTTTCCATTTTTTTTCTTTTCTCATAATTTTTCCTTTCCCTTCTTACCTTTCCCCTTCCCCTCCAACTTCCCTTACCCCTTTGGACCTTTTCTTCCTATTTCAAATTATCAATTGAATTTTATTAAGCTACTATCAAAAGCAAGAATTTCTTCTTAGATATTAGAAGATTCAGTAGGGAAAGTTAAAACTGTATGACAAATACAATATAGGGAAAGTAAGACTAAAATCTAGGTCTGGCTCTAACAGACAAATTACTGTGCTCTTGGTTTCAGTGGTCTCATCTGTAAGACTAGAGATTGTATGATGTCCAGCTTCTTTTCTAATTCTTCTAATGTTGATTCTAAACATTAAGTAGCCTTATTCCTCCTGTTTTTATTAATGAAATTATCATATATGTATGTATTTATATCCATCCATCTAATTTACCTTATACATTAGGAAGCCATGCTATGAGGAAATGGTGAATGATATTATTTACAATAAGATATTTTTGGAGCATGGTTATACTTTCTTCATATATTGTAAGGTGCTTAAAGGATGTATACTTCCTCCTCTACATCTTATTGTTTATTTTATGTATTATATTAGTCTCTTGAAATTTGGTCAAGCAAATTATAGCTTTTTTTGTTTTCAGAAATATTTTACAACTTTTATATGAAGACTTCCTATGCAACCAGGACCCATGCATAAAAATAGCGAATGTTTCTTCTTTATTAACTCATGACTTCTCTAGTATTAATCTAAAAAATGAAATGATATCTTACATAATAACCTTGCAGAATTACGTTATTAAATATTTTTAACAAACAAAACCAATCTAGTCAGTGCATATGGAAGAATGTGTTAATCAAGCATTAATAAGATAATGAAAGAATTCTCTGAAAGGTTGAAATAGTACCTACATTCTAGTCATTTTAACAAAATTATAATATCTGTAGGTGAAAAAACAATGTAATTGGCTACCTCTGTAACTAAAGAAATGACTAAGAATAGAAATAAGTGATATAATCAAATGGTATTTTAATGATCACACCACATAACATGATGTCTGTAAATTGGTTTCAATATCAAAAATATGAATGTCCATTTATATTTGAGAAGTAATCCAAATTATAGTCCATCAATTTTAGACAGTGATGATGTGCTAGTATATTTCTTTTGTTCTACGTAATTTCCTGTTTGTTTATTTTGATCGAAGGGAACATTATTATTCATCACTGTGAAAATGTCTACCAAAACGTTCTCTTGTGAGAAATTTAAAGATGTTAGTATATTTTAACACTAAAATATTTGAGAATTTACTTTAATTACATTCTCATTTTCATTTTATTTTTGATCTATGATAAAAAAAATTCAGGGGCTGGGGATTTAGCTCAGTGGTTCTGGTGGCTGCTTCACAAGAACAAGGTCCCAAGTTCAATCCCTGGTACCAAAAAAAAATTCAGTGAGAAAATTTTCTAATAATTTTTAAAAGACTCATTAAAAATTTGTGCCATTTTAATGCATGAGAAAGATAATATGAACACTATTAAATATTATCAAAATTGCTTATAATCTTAAAAATTATTGTATTTAAGGATGTGCTATAATAATACTTTGAGCAAAATAACTTAAATTTTTCAATAAGGCATTGCTTAATCTTAAAGGTATCATGGAATATATACAGAATATAAACATCTAACTTTTGTGGAAAATTAAAGTTGCAGTCAATATTTTAAAATAATTATGTCAGAATTTTTGATATTATGATAGAAGTAAAATACAGAGAAAATATTGAGGCAAAAATCAATCTTATATTTTGTTCTTTGCATAATAATGGTATTATTACCTCAATATGTCATTTGTTACAAGCCCTAGACTTTTCATTATTTCCAATGTATTTTTAAAATATTAGTCTTATTCTATGCCATTTTCCTACTGATTTATATATTTAAACTTTAGGATAGAGTTTTTAAAAATTTTAAATTTCAAAACAAGTACAATTGGAATAATATTTGATCTCACCTACAAAATACCCTGTTTAATTATAATGAAAAATTGCATTTGAATATTTTCTTTATTCTTATACAGAAGTTAGAAAAGTTGTGTTAGTTTTTTGAAAGGTATACAATCTTAACAAAATCTAATATTAATAATGGAGATAAATTTTCTGTTTTCTAATATACTTGCATAGAAGCCCCTTCAAATTTTGCTGGTTATCTAGAAAATATGGCTGCATCTATATGTATTCACAGTTGCTAAAATTACTTTAATGACATAAATAATTTGTAATTTTACTTATTTTTTGAGTGGTTGGCATTTCCTGTTTTCTTTTTCAGTGCCTAAAATTAAAGCTTTATTCATAGATAGTACTAGGTAGATGTTTGCTCAAGTTCACATATTATCTATAGAGGCCAGAAGAACTAAAAATTTGGACACAAGTGTAGATTATTTTAAATTATCAGGCAAGATGGGAAATGTAGCTCAGTGATTGATTGCCTGCCTGTTATGGACAACACACTCTATTTGATCACCAGCATCAAAAGGAAAGAAAAGAAAATATTACCAAGAAATATATTCAAATCATAGCCACAATATTCATTAATTATATTAATTGAAGAGTAAAACTGA
>NW_004624911.1:2124971-2150542 GCF_000247695.1 Heterocephalus glaber
GAGTACAAAGGACCTAGAAAAGTAAAAATAAAAAAAGTGTTGGAAGATATTTATTACCTAATTTTAAGACTTCCTCTAAAGCTACAGTAATCAAGGCAGTGTTGGTGTAAGGAAAGACATACAGATCATTGGAATAAAACAGAAAATCTAGAAACAGAACCACACATATATGGTCCCCTGAGTTTTGAAAGATTATTTAACATTAACATTTTATAGAACATAAACTCAATTCAAGAGCAGAGGAAAAAATAGTGTTTTCAGCAAATGACACTAGAACACCTGCTATCCATATGTAGAAACTTAACCTCAATCCTTATTTCCATACATAAAAATAACTTGAAAGGATCTATAAACCTAAATGTGAAAGACTAAACCCCTAAAATTTTAAGAAGAAATTATAAGGGAAAACGTTTATGAATTTAGGGTAGGCAAAATTTCCTAGGATATAAAAAACATGATGTATAGAAGAAAAAAATTGATAAATGAGATTCCATCAAAATTTAGAACTTTAAATAACATCGTTAAGAAAGTGAAAAGTAGTCCTTAAAGAGATCATGTATATAATACATATAACCTATGACCAGAATATGTAAAGAACACTTACAGCTCGTTAATAGACAACCCAATTAAAAGGTAGACACAAGATGGTAAATAGCCAGTACAGTACAAGGAAAGGTGTGCAACACTAGAGTCAGAAAAATATTAATCAATAGAATAACAGCATTGAATTACACACTCATTAGGAAGATGAAGTTAAAAGTTTTAAAAAAACAATATCAGCTTAGGTGTGAACCAGTTAGAACTTACTAATACTGCTAATGTGCATGTAAGATGATAAAACCATTTTGGAAAACAATACAGAAATTTCTTGTATTACTGTTAAGAACCAACAATTCTGTTCTTAAGCTTTTTCTTAAGAGGAATGAAAACATGTTCACAATATATTTGTACATACAAGTTGACTATCCCTTATCTGAAATTCTTGGGACCAGAGTGTTTTAGATTTTCATTTGATATCCACTTGATCTGCAAAGAGGATAGCTACTCCTCTTTTGTTTTGTTTTGATTTGGTTTGTTTTCTGGTTCCTGTCACATGGAGTATTGTTTTCCACACTTTAACTTTCAGTCCATGAGTTTCTTTTTGAATTAAATGTGTTTCTTGTATGCAGCATATTGTTGGATCTTGCTTCTTGACCCACTCTGTAGTCTATTTCTTTTGATTGGTAAATTGAGACCATTACCATTGATGGTTTTAACTTATACATATTGACTTACCATTGTCATGACTTTTTCTATTTGTTGGATTCTCCTCCTTTGCATTTAATTTCTTGTCACTCCCTATGGATTCATTCTGCTGGACTTCCTGGGGTTGTGATCCTCAATGTCTGTTCCTAGGATATTGGCTAAAAGTTTTGCAGTGCTGGTTTGGTATTCACGAATTTCTTAAGGTGCTCTTTGTCATGAAAGTATCTTGATTTTCCATCAATTTTGAAAGATGATTTTGCAGAGTGCATCAATCTGGGTTGGAGGCTGCTTTCCTTTGGGGCTTGAAATATGTCATTCCAAGCTCTTTTTGCCTTGAGGGTTTGCACTGAGAAGTCTGCTGTGATTCTGATGGGCTTTCCTTTGTATGTGATTTGTTTCTTTTCTCTAACTGCTTGTAGAATTTTGTTCGTCTTTTGAGTTTCTGGAATCTTAACTATTATATGCCTAGGTGTAGTTTTTTTTTTTTTTATCACAGCTACTTGGAGTCCTATATGCCTCACTTATCTGTATGGCAAGTTCTTTTCCCCTGCTGGGGAAGTTTTCTGCCATCACTTCTGTGAAGAATTTTTTTTTTTTTATGTTATCTGAACTCTCTCCTGTTTCTTCATTGACTCCAATCAGTCTTATGATATTATTCTTTGCATCATCTAGCAGCTGCTGGATTGATTTCTCTTGATCCCTTACAATTTTAAAGAAATTTTTCTTTTCCTGATCACTAACAGCAATCTTATCTTCTATATCTGAGATTCTGTCCTCACATTGGCTCATTCTGCTGCATAGACTTTCAATGGAGTTTTCAATCTCCTGGAAATCTGCTTGTATCTGTTTTATGGATTCCATTTGTTTCCTATGTTGGGATTCCATCATATTCCTCAGCTCCTCTATTTTTTGATCTGTGTCCTCTCTAGATTTATTAATCCTGTTTTTCACTATGGGCACAATCTGCTGTTATCTGAGAAATTATTTCTGATTTCATTTTTTCCAGATACTCTTTTGTTGCCAGTTCAGGGAGTCCAGATAATTGAGCATCAGATTGTTCTATCTCATTTCCCTTTGGGGTTGTTTTAGGTGATCTGGAAGTCTGGTTTTGAAACTTGTTTATGTGTTTTCTCATTTCAATGGGGGGGGTGGCAGTGGTTGCTGCTAGCACCCACGCAGCTCACCTCCTATGTGCTGGTGGTGGTGGTACGGCATCCTGGAAGCCTCCTCCTGTTTGCTGGGAGCAGGATCTGTTTGTCTGCCAGTGGCCTCATATATTTAAAACTGACATGTGTAGAAGATAACATTTCTTATGTCATAAGCCCAGAATTAGTTTGCCAGCTAAGTAAATGAGAGTCAATGTTAGATTTTTCAATTTTTAATTGGGCTTCTAATGAGAGTAAGGCAGTTACTCCTGTACCCTCAACTCAAGCACACACAGCTTTGATAGGAATAAACAAGAAATAATATTAGAGAAAAATACCTCATGCTGCATTTTGGAATCAACATCTGCAATGAGATCACAGTTATCACAAATGGGCACCACTTCTATTCATCTGATTCTATGAATTTCTCTGAGTCCCTCCATCTTCTGGTAGAATTGGCATTCATATTATTCTGCAAATAAAAACTATGAAGGTATTATTTATTATGAAGTCTATTCTAAACCACATAAATTTTAGAGGAAATAATTATTTTTCTTTAAGTTAGTAACGTTTAAGTAACAATACCGAGTATTTTAATGCAACCTCTATCCAAAGATATTGCTTTGCTTAATCTTTTATGAGAAGCATAGTTGTCTTTCAAAAATCATAATTAAGTGTGTAAACAAATATAAATGCATAGATCTACGTGCTTTGGTGTTGATCCCAATATTTTATGCAGGGGGTATCCCATCTTAAAGAATTTCTCTCAAAATTATGAAATCTTTAAATGGAAAAATAATTAAACAAAATGCACTTGCTACCAACATGCTAGTTAATTCATGTGTTACTATATTAGTTCTTTCTGAAACATGCCATCAATCAAGCAATAGATTTACTGAACCTATTGAATGCTTAACACAGTATTAGCAATAATGATACTACATAAATATCTGACACATGAGTTCTAACCACTAATGAGCTCATAATTTGGATGAAGTACAAAAAATACAAAAGGGAACAATTAAAAAAAATATTATAATATATACTATTGGAAAATGATTAATCAGGACAAGGTAACACTAGAAGCAATATGTAATAGAATAGTAACTGATGTTTGTAATATTAACAAATACCACCACCGATACAGAAAAAGGCAGTAATAGAGATGATAGAATGGAGTAGTTATAAAAATCACTTCAATATATATATTATTAATTGAAGATAAAGATAAATGCATTATATCTATGAACTTGCTTTCTTAATCATAACAGTATACACAGTAATTTTACTAAATATATATATGAAAATTGTCCATTTTAGAATAATTAAGATGTATGTACAGGTACCAACTCCCCACAATGAATGTAATAATTTGTACTGGAAATATGAATAAAATATTTATAATTTAGAAAAACACACATAATGTAAAATTACTACTTTACAGTTTACAATTCAGTGATATTGAATACATTCATAATGTTGTACAACCAGTTCTACTTTGTTAACCCTGAACATTTTCTGGCCCTCAGTGGAAGCTCCATCTCCATTAAGTAGGTACTTTCCATTCTTTCTTCTCTTTATCCATTAGAAACCCCTACTCTGATTTTTGTTTCTATGAATTGGCTATTTTAGATACTTCACATAAGTAGAATAATAGACCATTGTGGAGTTATGTAACAGGCTTTTGGTGTAATGTTTCATGAAGTGTTTTAAAGGTTCAGCCATGTGACAGCATTTATCAATGGTTCATTCTTGCATTGGGTGAATAATATTGCACTGTATGCCACATTTTGCCTATCAATTTACCAAATGATAAATATTTGAGTTACTCCCACATTTTGGCCAATGTGAATAGTAAATATGATATATTAATCAATGTAGTGGATATATAGGATAAACCCACAGAATCACATGCATACATGTATACACATTCCATTGTTTCTACATTATATCAATTGTTAGTTCTTTGCTTAGGTAATCTTGATAAAGATAACAGGAATAGCTAGTTGTTTAGTGCAAAATATTGCATACAATGATAGTTTTCACTGATCATTTTATTCCATGATCTTGAACTTCAGTAACTTGTAAATATATTAATATGTAATACATAAGTGTCTGCATTAATTTTGTACCTAAGTAAGTTCTAAGTAAACTGAAAGAATATTATATTGTACACTTTTGCCCCAAACAAACTATGTATCAGCCGGGATGGCAAGAAGAAGAAATAAACAGTCTGTTTTAAGGACAAGAAGAGATAGATATAAATGAACAGTTCTGGGGCATATTAATGAGGTGCTTGTTCTTACAATCAAAACAAGTTCAAATTAAAAAACATACCATGTCTTACACTGAATTACGCCTAGTATAAAATGAGGACCTCATATTTTTATGTAAAAGTTTTCTCTCTTTACATATTCTCCCTAATAGACCTTAGTTTAAATTATAAAATTTTAAAACTTCATCTATAATTTAATTCATATAAAATTAAAGAGTACTATGAAACTTTCAACAAACTTAGCTCATATTTCTTTCTTTGTTTAATAAAAGTTGGTATTTTGACACAATTCCCAAATAATAAAAAATATTTAAATTTAACCTAATATATGAAATAAAAATTCCACAAATAAAAGAGTGACATTAGCAACATGGCAGAATAGATGTTTTCTATCAATATCTTCTTTGAACCATTGATGCTAGCAGTCATCCATCGACAACCATAGTTCTATGGGAGTCAGAGAATCCATTGAAGAAGTTCTGGGAAATGTTGGAACAAAACATTTCCAGGATAGATACACTGAAGAGAATAAGAAGGGCAATGTTTACATATTAACATTACACTTTTCCCGTGTTCATGCAGCTCAGCCCAAAGAAAGATGCCTAAGGTCCACAGTTTCTTCCACAGGGAAAAGTGAGTGTGGAACTGTAGATGCCCAGATCCTCAGCTATGCAAAATGATACCCAAGAGGGCCATTTTTTTCTCAACCCATTCAGAATATTAAAGGTATTTGTATGTCCTAGAAGTTGAGAGACTTTGGAAGTAGAAAAGACAGGTGGAGCCTCAAAGCACCCAGGACTCAAAACCCAGTAGGATTTTGGGTCTATTAACTACTACATACACAGACTTTATGAGAAAGGACACCCACCAGCTGATTGGCTTACCTCAACTGCAAGTTCTCTAAACTCCTCCATAGATATTTTCAACAACCAGCATACTTTGTCCCTCTCCTGTCATATACAACCTTGTGGATATCAGATGGGTCAGAAGTACATGGATACATCTGAACTACTACAGGTTTGGGAGAAAGTAAAGTATAAAAACATCCATTTTATTTTAGGGATAACAGAGACTCTCAGATGCCAAATATGACAGTAGATTCAAGAAAAGGCATATATTTTTAAGAGTTATCACTCAAAAGAGAAGAAGAAATATAAAATAGTTTCTTCTACTAAAAAAGTCCTCAGAATTCCTGGCTTGTCTGGCTAGTGAAGCTACATTACATATCACTGTACACTTGACAAATTAACTCTTATCAAAATGAGAAAAGATAACCTGTCATGGTTTATACCAAGATGTCCCCCCAAAATCCCTGCCTTTCAAGAGTAAGGTGGGGCTTTTGAAAGGTAATTGGATCACAGTGACAATGTACTCATCAGGGGGATTAATCCATAGTGAATTCATGGCTGAATGTGTGTTAGGAGTTGGGGATTAGTTGGAGGTGGATCACTGGTGAAGTATTCTTGTTCTTGGCTCCCCTCTTCTCTCTCTGCTTCCAGGCTGCCATATCTTTTTTTTTTTTTTTTGGTATTGAGCATAGAACTCAGGACTTTGCGCTTGCAAGGCAGGCCCCACTGAGCTAAATCCCCCGTCCTAGGCTGCCATGTCTTGAGTAGCTTTCCTCCATCATGACCTTCCACCATGCTATTTCTGCCTTGGAGCCAGTTGACCACAAGGACTGAATCCATCAAAAGCATAAGTGCAATTAAACCTCTCCTTGTTTAAATTGTGGCTATCAGGTATTTTGTTCCAGTGATTGGAAAGCTACATAATACATAAGTATTGGAAGAATATGGAGAAAAAGATAACTCTTAGCACAATTTTGATGGGAATGTAAATCAGTAACCCATTATCAAAAAAAGAAATGAGTTTCCTCAAAATATAAAATGAAGCTACTATAGGATCTAGTATTAACACCACTGAGTTAATATAATAAGGAACTGAAATAACTATGTCAAAGATATATCTACATTCCTATGTTTATTGCAATAATATTCACAAAAGCTAAAATATGAAATTAGCCTAAGTATCTGTCAGTGGGCAAATGGGTAAAGAAAATGTGATATGAGTGAGGAAAAGTTAATAAAGCTTATTCTTTTCTAATGTTTGTTTGGATATTAAAACACTAGGTAATATGTGTTCAAAATTTCTTTTCATAATACTAACTACTCTACTGTTACTACATGATATTTTGAAGCTAATTAACAAGAACACAGGCTTGACAAACTTAATTTGAAAACATATATGTTTCAATAAATTTTACCTTATTTACTCAGTATGTTCATCTTTCCCAACAGATCTAATTTTGTTATCAAAATGTTTAATTATACATGAAAATGAACATTGACACAATCTAGTTGGTCAATGTCATAGCATGATTTAATAATTCTATTGCTACATGATTACAAGAACTTTACCATTATTTCCCCTCTTGCATATCTAAGAGTAAACTCAATCTCTAGCTCTATCCCAAAATTGATCCCCATTTATATCAACAGTGAAGCATGGAGTTTTGTTTTATCAGATCTGAATTGAGTCCTTCCTGTACTAGTTATTTAAACTTAGCCTCAGATATTTCAACTACAATATATGTATGTTACAGCTATAATGCTGTTTGAGACCAAAAAAGAATTTTTGTCAAGCTCTGAGACCATTCTGGGATGATATAGGTGGTGACAGTTGTTGAAACTTCCAGAATCTATTTAGAAAACCACCTAGAGCAACAAGATAGCACACTACAATACCCAGGAACAATACCTGCAATTATTGACAAGCTATTGCAATGATTTTCAAAGTATAAGTGGTTGAGAAATTTCCACCAACAGCCATAACACTTACATATTACCAAGGTGTGTTTTGGCAAAAACAGAGAGGAGCAGTAGGGTGATTGAAGAATCTGAAAACATCAAATACCAAAACAGAAAAAAAGTGTTGACATGAAAGCACAGTGGGCCAAGTAGTGACAGCTATCAAAATTGAGAGGGATTTATCACTCTCCAGATGTGATTTCAAGATTCAGAACATGCAATTACAGAGAGTACAGTAGTATAAACTTATAAGATTTTGAAAATGATTGCCTAGAGCTCCTTTTAAAACAAGGCACTGAGTTAAAATTTCTAGGTACGATATAAAAATGGAAGAAGATAGGGACAATAGCAACAAAAGAAAGATATGTTCTAGATAAAATGGGGAAGGGGAGGAGGTTAATGAAATATCAAATGGCACATAACCGATTTTTTTTAAAAAAAGAAAAGGAACTCTGTAAAAGTAAAAGTGTTTGTGAAAGCAGGTCTTAAGTGTTCCTGTGTATTCTGTATCCATCTCATAGAACAACAAAAAAAATCAAATTTCACATAAGAATAAGAAATAAAATATCATTGAGAAAAAGCTCATATAAAGTTATGTGAGGTAAAAGGAATAAGCAACAGAATAGCATTCCTCAGTTCATAACATGTACTAAAATTAATGTTTACACTTTAAAATAAGTGAAAAGACATTAAGAAAATAATATGAGATACTGAAGAACAATAAACATTCGTAAAAAACAAGGTGACTGAACTGAGAGAAAGAAATAAAAAATTCACTTGAGAGCTAGAGGAGACAAAATGGCAAAGCAGTGAGGGCCAGCAACTCAGCTTTTCTGGGACAGTGTTTAGAGTCTGGAAAACAGTAGCTTAGAGAGGAACTGAAGTGAGAGGAGAGTACATGGGAACCCTGAGGGAACTGACAGAGGAGAAGTAAATAGGATTAACTGATAGATAAAAGGTGGACCACACCACAAAGGAGAAACAATTGTGCCACTGACAGTGATTGGATAGATGCCAACCGGGAGGCAAAGCGAAACTAACAACTTCTCTGCTCATGGAAAAATGCATAGCTACCAGGAAAATTTTATGTAGTTGGAGAGAGCAGGAAGAGTGCAAGACACTGCTTGCAGAGAGACCTTCCAGTCAGCAGTTGGTTAGTGACTGTGGTACCAGCACCTGAGGACACAGTTGAACACAGAAGGAGCTGGCTAGGATGCCATTGTAGGAAAGGGGTTGGGTTTTTGAAAATAGGTCCGAGAAAAGCCCTTTGGTTGCTCCACACTGTCAAGTTTACAGAGTGGATGAGGGAAGGACAGTTATGGGAGACTGCCAGTAGTTGGAGAGCAACCATGGGGCAGTCCCACTGAGAGGCAGGAAATTGTGATCACAGACTCAGTTCCTGCAGTCAGACACTAGTTTCAGCCTGAGTTACACAAGATTGAAAGTGCACATTGGGGCCGTGTTCCTATTGCTAAAGAGACATCCAAAATAGGGATTTATGGTATGTTACTTCTCAACTAACCCTATTAGATACCATGGTAATGGATTAGCCTGTTATTGCTGTAGTTGAATTGATTGCATAGGAAAAATCCTGACTCAATGGACAATTTAGAGCCAGTGCGTATGCCAGGGAGAGGGACAGCAAATGTTCCTAACCCCAGAATCCAGCCTCAATCAGGCTCTGTAAGAATGTCAGCCACCTGGAAGAAGTCCTGAGTCTGAATTAACTTCAATTTTGCAGTGGAGGGATCAGAGGAATAATAGGGGTGTGGGTACTTAGACTCTTTGACAAAGAAACTACTTGGAAATCACATGTGCAATATTTTATTGGAATATTAATCTGTATTCCCGTCAGATATCTTATTGGTTTTTGAATTTTAACATATTTCTTGAGTTATTTAGTAATGTGAGTTTATGTTATGTTCTTTTATGGTTTCATATGTTTATTAAGTTGTTACAATTGTATATTTGTTCTTTCATTCACTCTTTTTTGATATATGTCTAAGTTCTCTCCCTTATCTCAGCTTTATCTAGTTTCTATACCTTAAACCATCAAGACAATATTACTAACATATTTCCTTTCTCTTTTCCCAAACATGTAAACTCCATCTCCCAAGTCTATTAATTCAACATACTTAGCTCATTCACAGACACTATTAACTTCATTAGTACAGTTCCTCAATCCTCCTCATCCTAAGCCTTTTGGTCTTCCATATCTAACCAAGATTATCGTGTTCCATATAAGCAAGTTCTTATACCCACATAGATTTCCTCAATCACAAAGTCAGCTTCCTTTATTCCATATCTTGCCCTTATCCCTATAAAGTAGCCTCTGAAAGAGCTCAATATTAAACCTTCAACTAAAAGGGAAAATACTAAAATAAAAATAAAAATACTGCAATAAAGTCAGACCCCACATCAATATTTTCAGTCAACTATCACTAATCTCCCTTTCAAACTTTCCCTTTAGTGCTTAACACTACTCAACCAAACACCCACCATCTACCACATCCCACTTCATCTGCCTCACTGCAGAGCAATGACAAATAAAAAACTACCATAATTTTCATAAAGAATAGATAGAGGGGGGAAGAGTAACCACAAGGACAATCATATGGTAGTATGTAAGATTAAATCTGTGGATGATGTTATAAATCGAAGCAATTCTTTCAGCAAAATATTGAGACAGATCAAACTCACTTAAAGTAAATAACAGAAAGAGTAAATACTAGCACTGGAGATACAAACCTGCAAATTATTTTTTTAAAAAGGCAATATCCCACTAAAAATCTATGTATAAGTCACAATTTTTCCTCAGTTCTCTAGTCTTCAACCTGCAGTAACCATACCCCCCCCACCCCAAAAAAGGAAGGAGAGAGCCAGGGATTTAGTTCAGTGGTTTTGCTGCCTGCCTCACAAGCACAAGGTCCTGAGTTCTATGCCAGGTAACAGAAAAAAAAAAAAAAAAAAAAAAAAAAGGAGAAGAAACAAATGAGAACACATATAACTTTAAAAAATTATATATATATATATATATGTGTATATATATATATATATACACACACATATATATATATACATATATATGTATATGGAAATAAGGAAACAGATTTCCAATCATTCCCTAAATGTCCCAAGGCAGATAAAGGAGTCAAAAGGGAGAAGAAAACAAATACCATGTATCAGAAGTCTATGAAAAATTGTTAGAACAGATGAAGAATACAAATGAGTTCAAAGATGAAATGGGCCAAATTTTATAGCAATTACACTGAATATTCCCACAGTGAATTTCAGGCCAGTAGACAAAACTCTAGACGAATTAACTGAAATAGTTCAAAATTTGAATGAGATATTCAACAATGATATGGATTTCTTGAAAAGATGTCAAACAGAAATCCCCCCCCCAAAAATAGTATGGAATTTATACATTGCAGAAATGACCAATTTTAAGATAGTGTGTCTACTCCTGAGGAAAAAATATTGAACTACAATAAAGAGTTCACAGTAGCCAAAAAGAAAAATAAGAGAACAAGTGAGAACTATCCTTCAGTTACTAGATGAGAACAAGAAGACCAATTTAAGGCTAATCAAAGTTAGAGAAAAACTAGAAGATACCACAGTTGGAGTTGCTAACATGCTTACAGAAATTATGAAAGAAAATGTATAAATACTGTATAAGAAAAATCAAATACTGTATAAGAAAAGTTTAAAATACAAGTAAGCAGTGTTTATTGAATACCAAACAATTATGATGACAGAAGTTAAAAAATGCATACCACCATTAAATTCACAGATATTCATTAATAAACACAGAATTTTAATGTCAGCCAGAAATAACAAAAAATCATGTATAAAGGTAAACCAATTAGAATTACAAGACTTCTCAACACAAACACTGAAGACCAGAAGAGAGTGGAGTGAAGTATTACAAGTTCTAAGAGCAAATAAGTTCTAACCTAGATTAACTTAACCAGCAAAGGTATTGTTCAAAATAGATGGAGCAATAAGACATTTCCACAGTTTAGAAGATATATGAGTGCTAAAATAGCTCTAGAGAAAATAATCAAAAATTTGCTTACAGAAATGACAAAGTGGACACAGAGGAAACTAGTGAGGACAATGGATAAGAAGCAACAAGAATCATCAGGAAAATATAAACAAATGTTACACCAACAGATAAAGAAAGAAATGATACTAAATAATCAACACATCTCAGTAATATGTCTCAATGTTAAGACTTCAACTCTCCAATCAAAAGACATAGACTGTCAGATTAGGACAAAAAACAGAATTCAACAATCTGTTGTACTCAAGAAACTTATCTAATCCCAAAAGATATTCATAGATTAAAAATTAAAGGACGTAAACAACATTTCTTGCACCAGGACCCTGAAAACAAGCAAGGTAGCAATTCTAATATTTGCCATGATAAACATCAAGTTACAACTGATTAGAAGTGATAAACAAGGTCATTACGTGCTAGTTAAAGGAACAATTCAACAAGAAGACATAACATGGATAAGCACACACACAACAAATATTGGAGCACTTATCTTCATAAAAAAAGGCTGGTGTAATTAATAGCTCAAATAAACATTAACACAATCATAGCAAGGGATTTTAACACTCCACTTTCGCAAAGAGACAGATCATCTAAACAAAAAAACCTATAAAGAAACTTCAGAGCTGAACCACACCCTTGTACCTTGTACCATGGATATACAGAGAGTATTCCACCCCTCTACAACAGAGTATACACTTTTTTCTGCATCACGTGTTACTTTTTCCAAAATAGATCACATACTAGTTTACAAAGCCTGCTTAAGTAAATACAAAAGAATTGAAATCACACCATGCATACTATCCAACCAGTGTACAATGAAAATAGAAATCAGTGACAGAAGAAATTTTTTTTTTAGTACCAGGGATCAAACTCAGGACCTTGAGCTTGAGAGGGAGGTGGTGGCACCACTGAGCTAAGTCCCAGGCCCTGGCAGAAGAAATTTTTTTAAAAAAGCAAAGCTCCTGGAAAATTAGCAGCATACTTCTAAACAACTGATGGGTCATAGAAGAATTCAAAGAAGAAATTTTAAAATGTCTGGAAGTTAATGACTATGATGGTACTTCACAATGAAACCTCTGGGACAATATGAAAGCAGTCCTAAGAGGAAAATTCATCACAATCAATGCTCACATTTGGAAAACAGAGCAAGCTCAAATAAATAACCTCATGAGAAATTTTAAGATACTTGAAAAACAACAAGAAATAAGCGACAAAATGAAATGAAGGAGGAAAATTCCAAAGAAGGTAGTGGAAATCAATGAAATTGAGACTTAAAAAACAATAAAAAGAATGAATTGAAGAGGTAGTTCTTCAAACAAATAAATAAAATAGATAAACCCTTAGCCAGATTCACTGAGAGAAGAGACTCATATCAATGCAATTAGAATTGAAAAAGGTGAAATCACAACAAACACTTGAAATTCAGAACATAGTAACTACTTCAAAAATTATATTCCAAAATTAGCAAATTTTGAAGAAGTGGACAGGTTCCTACACACATACAAACTATCAAAACTAACCCAAGAAGACATATATATGCTTAGCAGCCAAATAACAGGCAAGAAAACTGACTTAGTCATAAAGAATCTACCAACTAAAAAAAGCCAAGAAACTGATGTATTCACTGCTGAATTCTACAAAAATTAGAAAGATGTTATATCACTAATACTCTTCAAGTTCTTCAAAGAAATTTCAAGGGATGGAGTGCTTCCAAACTCATTTATGGAAGCCAGTATCATGCTGATCCCCAAACCAGATAATGACTCAATTAAAAAAGAAAACTATAGGCCTTTTTCTTTAATGAATATAGATGCAAAAAGTCTTCAACAAGATATTAGCAACTAGAGTGCACCGCACTAATAAAAAGATGATATATCATGATCAAGTAGGTTATCAGAGAGATGCAATGATGGTCCAATATATGTAAGTCAATATATGTAATACATTTAAATAGTAGCAAGGTCAAAAAAAACACATGATCATATCAATAGCACCCTCAACAAAATCCAACACCACTCACTTTATGATGATTACCCTGAAGAAAGCAGGTATAGAAGTACCATACCTGAATATGATAAAGGCCATGTAAGACAAATAAATAGTCAACATCATACTAAATTGCAAAAAACTAAAAGCATTCCCGTAAATTCAGGAATAAGACAAAAATGTCTCCTATCACCTCTTCTGTTCAACATGGTACCTGAAACATTGCCCAGAGCAATTCAGCAAGACAGAGAAATAAAATGAATTCATATATAAAAGGAAGAACTCAAATTATCATTATTTGAAGATGACATAATACTCTACAGAAAACTCCCCAAATACACCAAAAAAAAATCTTAGAATTAATAACCAATTTCAAAGTAGCAGGATACAAGATCAACACAAAAGTTCATTAGCATTTATGTACACCAATAATGAACAAGATGAGAAAGACAGTATGAAAACAACACACTTCACAGTGACTCAAAGTAAAATGTAATATCTAGGGGTTAACTTAACCAAGGAAGTTAAAGACCTCTATGAAGAACACTACAGTACTCTGAAAAAAGAGATTGCTGAGGACACCAGAAAATGGAAATATGTCCCCTATTGTTGGATAGGTATAAGTAATATTGTCCAAATGGCCATACTTCCAAAACTGTTATGCAGATTCAATGCAGTCCTAATCAAAATACTAACAGCATTCTTTATATAGCTAGAGAAAAAAATCCTAAACTTCATATGGAGCCATAAAAGACCTGCAATAGCAAAAGTAATTTTGAGCAATAAGAGCAACGTAGGTGGCATAGCAATACCCCACTTAAAGTTACACTACAAAGTAATTGTGATAAAAATGGCATGGTACTGAAACAAAACATACACGTGGATCAGTGGAACAGAATTGAGGATACAGAAACCTCCTCAGACATATTCAATTATTTGATTTTTGACAACGGGGCTAAAAACATATGTTGGAGGAAAGAGCATATTCAACAAGTGGTGTTGGGGAAACTGGTTATCTGTTTGCAGGTTATCTGTTTGGACCCTTATCTCTCAATATATACTAGGTTAAAATAAAAAGGGATCAAAGATCTAAACATTGAAACAGAAACATTAAACCTTCTGGAAGATAAAATAGGTAAAACACTTGACATATGTGTAAGAAAGGATTTTCTAAGCAGAAATTTAATTGCCCAAGAAACATCAGCAACAAATCAACAAATCAACAAATGAGATTGTATCAGAATAAAAGGCTTCTGTACAACAAAAGAATGAATCATTAGAGTGAAAAGGCAATCTACACAATAGGAAAAAAATTTTGCTACCTACTGCTCAGACAGAGGATTACTATCTAAAATATACAAAAAAAAAAATCAAATAGAAGCTTCTGGAAAGATGGTGGAGTGGTGAGTAGCCTAGAAACAGCCTCTCCAAGATTTGGAGTCCAGACACTGGAATAAAACAATGCAAGAAAGAGAAGGAGAGAAGTGTGTCTCCAGGACCCAGCAAGAATCTGAAGCAAGAATTGGAGCCGATGGGAAGAGTAAAGAGAGGCACTTTGATAAGGAAGCGGGAAGTGGAAGTGACTCTTTTCCCAGAGCCCCAGATTGTGGTATATGAGGGACAGGTTGAAACTGCAGGTGCACAGTGACTATTGATGCTCTCAGAGGCCTCCATGGATGAAGACACCAGTGGAATAGAGCAGTGGATGCTTTAGACTGCAGTAGCTCCTGAGTTTTTCCCTTTCAGGTGTCCCCAGGGAAAGGGTGACTGGCTGGTCACCAGTTTGGAAAGGGTCTAATTGAACTTGGAACTCAGACCAGCTATGGACTGACTACATCTAGTGACCGCCAGTGTCATGGCTCAGTGCAGCTGAGTTGAGGCCATAAGGAGGTCAGGGAGCCAAATTCAAGCTGACAGGGAGCCAAGCTCAAGCCAGCAGGAGCACCCAAAGTGCTGTGGGCTGAACAAATTGGGTTCCAGCCTCACACTCAAAGACAAGAAGTAGCCTGAACTTCAGTGGAACTAAAGGTGAAGGCTTGCTGGGTTTATCCGCCATACCACCATAATTCTGCTGCTGGCTTCCTGGAACAAATCAACATGGATTTGGGCTCTGTCTGTTCTGTCTGTCTCACAGAAACAGCAGGGACACCCTAAAGTGGACAATTTTTTCTTCTTTTCTTTGCTTTTTTCCCTCTTTCTCTTGATTGCTTGTTCTTATTTTTATACAAATATGAGCATTGTTTCTAGTTTTTCTTGTTTTTTGTTCTGTTCTTGTTTCTGTTTCTTCCTCCTTTCTTTCCCTACTGCCTTCTTCAGCAGTTTCCCAAAGCTTGTGTAACCTTCCTTTTTCCTCCAGCCTTGCTTCTAATCTGTTTCTCTTCTTCTATTTCTATATTTTTCCCCTAAACCCTTTTAAATTTTCTCCCTTGAGGATTAAATTTCCATATTGCTAGTTTGTTTTAGATTTTGTTATATAGCTACAAATCTTGCTCATATGGGTAGAGGTGGCAAATTAATAGTTACCATAGTTTAACATTTTCTAGGGTAGTCTTGTTATTACTGATTGTACTACTTTAGCCAAGGCGACATAATTCTAATCAGTTGTTCTTCCTTGTACGCCAATACTGAGAATTCCTGGGAATCATAAAGTCATAAACAATATTATACGTCAGTGCCAAAGAACCAGGGGCCCTGAGATCTTTTTCTTTTATCTGAGTATATATTATTAAGGTGCCTAGAAATGGAACTGTATTGTCCCTTTTCTTACAGGTATTTTATATATCTTGCTTTGACTACAGCAGTCACATACAGTCCAAGACATCTCTGGGGATTAAAGAAATGAAAATTATAACAACACTAAGATTCCATCTTACTCCAGAAAGAATGCCAATCATTAGGAAATAAAATGATAAGAAATACTATCATGGCTATGGTGAAAGTGAAACCCTCTTACATTGTTGGTAGGAATGAAAACTAGTACAACCACCATGGAAATCAGTATGGAGATTTCTCTAAGAACTAAAATTATTAAATCTACATGACCTAAATATTTCACTTCTAGGTATTTTCCCCAAAGAACTTATGTCATCATACTACACTAATATATGCATATTAATGTTTATAGCAGCACAATTCATAATAGCTAAATCTTGGAAACAGCCTGTATATCTATCAACAGACGATTGGATAAAGAATATGTGGTATCTATATATAATGGAATACTACTGAGCTATAAAGAATGACCAATTTGAGATATTTGTAGAAAATTGGATGCACTTGGAAAGTATAATATTGAGTTTAATATTCCAGAAACACAAGATTAAGTACTGTATGGTAGCTCTCATTTGACTGAGGCAAAATGCAAAGAAAATGACAAAGAGTGAATAGAAAATTTGAGGGGACAGATAGGGAAGGAGCTAGAGCTAGAAATGAGGAGGAGGGGAAGGGGAAATGACAGGAATAAAGATATGCCATGTACAGGAACCTAATAACCCCAAGTAATGTAAACACTCTATCCCATAACATGAACTGACACAAATAATACAACAAATATGAAAGTGGGATAGGGGAACCAGAAGAAAAGCAGGAGGTGGAGGGAAGGGAATTAAAAAAAAAGAAACAAGCTGTAATATGTACATGTAACCAAGTCCCTAGATAATAGAAAACTGCATGAATTACAAACAAGTACTAATAAAATAAAAAAATTTAAATTTACTTTAGCAATATTCTTCTGAACTGATAAGCATAAAATAAATATAATATATATATTTAAGGAACAGTGCAAATTTTCAAATACTAAAAATGGTAATTAATAATAGAATGATAATGATTTAATAGATGCTATATATTATATATAACATATATAATATATATATTTATATAATATATATAATACATGTTATATATATAATAAATATAATATATATATTTAAGGAACAGTGCAAATTTTCAAATACTAAAAATGGTAATTAATAATAGAATGATAATGATTTAATAGAAAATGCCAAATATTGAAGGTAGGTAAGTAGATCCAACATACAATAATATGACTCATTGAAGAAGAAAATGCAAACAAGAAAATAGAATAAATAAAGAATGTACAAATAATTAAAACTACACTGCAAGAACATATCAAATGCCTTATAGTATCAACCCAGAATAGTTAAATATATAGTTAAAACATAGATATATTGAACTGGGGATTTAGCTCAGTGGTTCCGCCGCCTACCTCGCAAGCGCAAGGTCTTGAGTTCAATTCCCAGTACCAAAAAAAAAACAAAACCCAAACAAAACATAGATATATTATTTAAAAACCTTGTAGAATTATGGACACCGAGAGACAGAAAAAGAGAGAGAATGTGAATCCTTGAAATATCTAAGAGAAAGTTATTTATTAGTAAATGAAACATATTAACCTGAGACTTTCCAGTAGTATCTATGCCGGAAAGAAATGCTATATCTGAATCATTTATATTCAGAAAAACTTTCTTTAAATTTTAAAGAGACAACATATTATTAATGTGAAACAAGTTGGAAATATTTTTCCCGTGAGTGAACCCTGAAGATTCCCTTGGAGAATGAGTTTCAGGTAGCCAAATTGTCTGAAAGACAAGAAAAATAAGCACTAATACTAAGTACCAAACATGCAGTTACATAGGATAAAGACTAAATTAGTACTAAAATGAAGTGAGTAAGTATAGTTACAAAGTTAAGTATAGTAAGTATATAGTATAGCAAGTATAATTAAGCATAGTAAGTATAGTTACAAAAGTGTGAAGATAGGGGGAATACAGACAAAAATATTTTCACTCTTTACAATGATTCCTTTTGTTGTATTACCTCATGTGTTGTAGTTATCCTAAAACAATTAAAGGGGTAATATTGGATAAATAAAATAGTCATAATCTTGTCTGATTCTTTCATACCTGCAGTCCTTCATAACCATGATTGTATAGATGAAAGAAAGAAAGTGAAGATATAAGACATAAGATCTTCTATTTTTAAAAATCTTGGCTGGGGATATAACTCAGTGGTAGAGCTCTTGCTTTGATCCCCACTACTACATACGAAAAAAGCTTTTAGCCTTCAATTTGAATTGAAGGATAAGAGTGAATATATGAAATATTTTACCTTTAAATCTCTCTCTCTCTCTCTCTCTCTCTCTCTCTCTCTATATATATATATATATATATAGTATATTTTCATTTACTGAAAAGACCTATAAACACTTACCTGTTCATTAGCAATGAGTATTGATAGAGCCTAGATTATTATTTCAAAACATCACTGTACACCAAAAGAAGCCTTTGGGAATGAAGAAAAATTCAAAGCATATGTAAAACAATACAAAATGTCCTTAGGTCATCTTACCTTACCAGATAGGAAGTAAGCTGTCAGTACACCTACAATCTCAATGAAAGGCCCTGGGAGCCAACTTGGAGAGATTATCACCGGCCAAAAATGGGGTAATCTTAGTTTCAATAAGGATTAAAAATGTAATGGAGTAAAACATATCAAATATGCATAAATCTGTAAACATGTAATATGGAAGTAATTAACTTAAGCTATCTTTAAGGAGGACAAAATCAGTTCATTACCTTAGAAACTGGCAGAGGGAAAGAGTCGTGCATTTATCATGCTTTTCATATATGAATTATATTACCACATAACAAAAGAGTAAAAGAGGGTAAGCATCTATTTATAAAAGTGTTCCAGCTAATAAATTAAAAGTAACAATAGCATACCTTATCATAACCATTAGTATGTAAATGTATCTGGGTTGGTGCATAGAACATGTTGCATAATAATTTCTTCAGTCCAGTCAAATTATACAAAATGTGTCCCCATTAAAACATACTTTATACTAGTAGAAAGCCTAAACTTCCACTCTTCCCAGATTGTAACAAGGAAGTTTAACTCTTGCCCTTCTCCTACCAAGATATCAGAGAAGGCTCTGTGGAGAGAAGGAATGAGTCTGCTTACTCTTCCCAGTCAGAGAGGTGTCAGTGGACAGCTAGTGGAAAACAAGGGTCCTTACCTCTACCCAGTACTAACAAGGAACTCTTTCCCTTCAGGCATCAACGAGGCAGAGTAGAGTATCCAGATTTTACCCTCACAAACATACAGCCACCAGCAATGAGGTACAACTGTTCTTCCCCACTGGGACAGATGGTGTCAGAGAAGACATATTTAAATGTAAATTTAGCTAGCACTACACTATAGTGAGGTCCCACCCCTGCCAGCCAGAGTGTTTATGGAGGCCACCTAGGAAGTTGGAATTATGCAACTCTACCCCTCCTATGTAGGGTGATATTAACAGAGGCCTAGTAAGGGAAAGACTTTGCTCCCCCTGGAATCAACAAAGGCTGGGTGCAGAACTGAGACTTCTACCACCATCTGGCAGTAATGACTCAATGACCATTTTCCTACTGAAGTGGTCAGATGTCTCCTGCTAAAACAAAAAATTTGAATAAAATCCAGAATCTTATAATATAATACTCAAAATATCAAGATTTTAATTGAGCATCACCCATCATACCAAGAAGCAGGGAAATCTCCATTTTAACGGGAAAAAAAATCAGAGGCCAATATCAGAATGAGAGTTGTTAGAATTACCTGGATTATTGAAAAAAAATTCAATACAACTATGATAAAAATCCTTTAATAAAAAGTATAAATTGGAGTCATTAATAGAATGCACCTGAGGCTATATAGTAAGTGAAATAAATCAGACACACAAGTATGAATATTGGTTGGTTTCTCTTATATGAGAAATCCAGAATATAAATGTAAAGAAAAATAAAAAATATTAGAAAGTAGATAGATAGATATTTTGCAATTGGAAATGGTGACAAGAGATGGAGAGAAGAAGGAGAAAGGGGAGGGAAAGAAGATTAAAAGCAGAATTGATATGTTAATGTAAATTTACCAACACCACAAAATAAATGTAATTATTGTGTGATAAAAACAAACATGTACTAATAAAAATAAAAGCTACATAAAAAGACATCAAATAAATAGGGGTACCTACTTATTATAATATTAACATTTATGGGAACAAAAAATAATCTGTTCTTAACTTACAAAATATCTTTCAATAAGCAATTACAGACTCACTCAAAATAAATAAATAAATAGAAAGTCTTCATTTTAGAGATCTCTAAAGGTACAGAAAGTCTCAGCACAAAGTAGAAGATATAAAAAATGCCAAATGAATACTCTGGAACTGCAAAACACAGTAACCAAGATAAAAAATTGAATGAGCCATTTTCATACTAGAATAGAAAGGAAAAGTTTAAAGGATTTTTGGAGAAGAAAGAATCATGGAACTTGAACACAGGTTAAATTTACCCTATTTGAACAACAGAGAGAATGCAGACTGCATAAAATTAACAGAACATTAGAGACTTATAGAACTATAACAAAATATTTAATGTTCAGGGCATCACAGTTTTGGTGAGTCACATGCTGAAAAGGTATCTGAAGAAATAATGGCTGAAAAAATTCCCCAAAATAAATTGAAACTAAAAAAACTATTGATTCTAGAAGCTATTAAATACAGTTAAATATATTTTCATTGGGAAATCTCATATACATTATGAAATAAGAAATGCATTAGTTAGTGAGATATGTAACCATATTTTCATAATTGTAGTTAGGGGGTCACATCACTGACTTCCATAAAGATTACATTTACAATCTACATTATATTTTTCTCTTCATCAGTTTCTCTCTCTCTCTTTCTCTCCAAATTTTGGGAAATTAATGTGAAGCTTTTTTATTTAAGAAGTATAATTAACATTGACTTCAGAAAGAATGGACTTTCTTGGGGCCTCCTGACATCAGGGTAGATTGCCTCCCTGAAAGATGTATGAGAAAAAGTATTGTCTGTCTAAGTCACTTTTCTTGTCACTGAGGCACAATTCCTGACACCTGAACCTTAAAGGAGGTGAGATTTATTTTAACTTTTGGTTTCAGAATTGCTAGTCCACTGTCAGTTGGCTCCAATACAGAAAGGACATTTCAGAGGCATGTAACAGGAAAAACTCCTCACAAAATGGCATCCAGAAAGAAGAGAAAAGAGAGCAGTCAAGCAGGGAGATATAGCCTTCCAGGTCACACACCTAGGGAACCACCAGTTCCAACCAGGCCCTACCTGCTAGCAGCACATTCAGCTACTGAACTCACAAGTTCATTAATCCACTGATGAGTACAGTACTCTTTGTGATCCAATCACTATCCAAAATCCCAACCACTGAGCACATGAGTCCTTTGTGGGACATTCTATGTCTAAATCATAACATTTTCTAATGAACACAGTCTCAGTATTCTCTCTGTAGTTTTTTTTTTTTTTTTTTGTTACCAGGGATCTAACTCGGGTCCTTGTGCTTGCACAGCAGGTGAGGAAACCACTGAGCTAAATCCTCAGCCCTTCCCTCTGTAGTTTGCAGTGTTACCTATCTCCCTGAAATGGTTTTATGTGTAATGAAGGTGATGGTGAATCTGAGTGTATGAATTAATATATATTCAAAAACAAAACCTAACTCAGAATTTTGTGAACCAGGTGGTTCCTTGGGAAATAGCTCCATATTTGAATTAAAGAATTCTAACCATGGGCCCTTTGGATAGCTGATATTGTTTTCCTTAAGTACTATGATTGTTCTCTTTGAAGAACCCTAAGAGATTAATTTGATTTCTAGATCTACATTGCACCATAAATCACAATAGTCTGGATCCTCTACCAAACTGTGTAGGACTATTGTTCAGTAAATGTGTTATATGTAAACCAACACCAGTGGCCATAGGGTACTTATCAAATTTCATTACTTGGATTTAGAATTCAAACAGATACACAAATTTACTATGTAAGCCATTATAGCATTAATGGTCAATTTGAGGTGGGGATGGAGAAAAGCCTCATAAAAATGTAAAGATAAATGACAGCCTACATTGCTTATATTTAGGAATATTTATTATTCTTTGAAGTCCTTCCAAAGTTCAAATGCAATGTCAGCAGTTTGGTAAATATTAATTAAGAGCATCCTATGGTTTAGGCACTATGCAACGTGTGACAAATGCTGATATAATCATACATTTTATTGACATGTATTGACTGACAGGCAAAGAGTACAGAAGTAAATGTCATTGTAAGTACCCATAAGATGTTCAAAATATAGTCATATATTAGAATAAATGTATAAATTACAGTACATGATGATGAGAACTATGAAGAAGAAAAGGACAAATTTTCATGGGAACATAAAAAAGACAGTAATTTTCTCTGCCTCTAATACTAACTATAGATAAAAAGTATTCACATGAGAGACTCTGGAAATATCCCTGAACAGATTTATGTTAACATTTATCATCATATTTTTGTATTCTAAAAGAAATATATAAAAATTTAAAATCAGATAATGTTCCCTCTAAACAGGTATATTTACAGAAATCACCTCATGAGTGAATATAAAGGATATTTTCTAATTGCCAAATATACTATGTAGAGACTTTGGTAAAGATAAGTTGCCAAAATGACTAAATATTCTGATTTTAAAATAAAATTCAAGGAGTCCAAACCTTCATATAGGTCCTACTTCTACTACCCTGAAGCAATATTCTTTCTGACAAGGATTCCATTCAGTTGATTCCAATTAAGTCTTGAAAAGCAGCCTAATTTATTGTTATTTACTATAATTCATGCACTGCTTGTCTGCTCTCTTACTAATTTGGGATGTTTTTGTATGTTACTGTTAAAATTGAAATTTGTTCAAAGTATTATCTACATTTGTGTGGTATTAAAATGCTTCAGGCTGTCCATGACACAGTGAGGTCCCAGGAGTGGCTTCGAGCCCCGCCTTCATCCAGTGCTCCACTTAGCCACACAGGCACCTGCAAGGCCCAATTCCATCTCCCCCCCCAACCCCCCCACCTTACGGCTCTTCTGCCACCTAGTCCCTCACTACAGAGGCACAGGGGATTATACTTCACATAGTTAAATGTGATAGATTAATAACTACCACAAATTGTCATTTTCTAAGCTGCATGTGATGTTATGATATTGCTGATTGTAACATTTGGCCTAACATGTTGTGATTGATCTAATCAGTTTTCCTTTCTGGTATAAGAAAAATAAAATAGCCTCAGAGTCATTAGAGCCTCAAAACCTAAACACAAGCCATATCTGGAAGACACCTCTGAAAAGCAATCATTCCATAGGGTTTTAAACACAAGCAACAAAGATACCTGCATTAAGCAATTCTGAAATATCATCCCAGGAATTAAACCAAGGACAGTACCAAAAACAAAAATGAGAAGACATTTAAGCAAGGCACAACCACAGGCTTCCACACCACAAAAAGGAAATTCTGGGGGAAGTGAGGTGGAAAAGTTGGATAATGAACCATCTGGAAACCCTGAACCTGAACCGATAGCACAGGAAGTAACAAAGGAGATACATGAGGCTATAGAAAAATTCAAAGCAGAAATAATCTCCCAGATAAATACAGAGATGGTGAGTACAGTGAAAGACATGATTAGAGGCTCTAGAGCAGAAACAGACAAGAAAATAGATGAGATCAGAAACATGCTGGAAGCCAGGAATGCTCAGCATAAGAAAGAAATGGAAACCGTGATCGCCCAACATAAGACAGAAATGAAATTCATGAAACAGATTCAAATAGATATTCAGGAGATTAAAAACTCCATTGAAAGCATACAGAGCAGACTAAGAGAATCTGAAGACAGAATATCAGATATAGAAGACAGGATCGCAGTTAAGGACCATGAAAACAGAGATTTCTTAAAGATAGTAAGGGACCATGAGAAATCAATTCAACAGCTGCTAGATGATGCAAAGAAGAATAACATAAGACTGGTAGGAGTCCATGAAAAAACAAGAGAAAGTACAATTGACATAAAAAAAAAAACTGTTCACAGAAGTAATAGTAGAAAACTTCCCAGACAGAGGTGGTGAATTGGACACACAGATAAGTTGAGGCGTATAGAACTAAACCCAGCCACGATCAAAAAAAAAAAAAATCCACACCTAGGCATATAATAGTCAAGATCCCAGAAACCCAACAGAAGAACAAAATTCTACAGGCAGTTAGAGAAAAGAAAGAAATCGCCTGCAAAGGAAAGCCCATCAGAATCATGGCAGATTTCTCAACACAAATCCTCAAATCAAGGAGAGTCTGGAGTGAAGTATTTCAAGCCCTAAAAGAAAATAACTTCCAGCCTAGACTGTTGTATCCAGCAAAATTATCTTTCAAAGTTGATGGGGAAATTAGATACTTCTATGACAAAGAACCCCTGAGAAATTTCATGAACACCAAACCAGCACTCCAAACAATTTTATGCAATATCCTAGAAAAAGACAATGAAGATCACAACTCCATGAGGGTCAACAGAGAGAAGAAACCATGCAAGGTAAGGCACTAAAGCGAAAGGGGGAAAAATAAGAAAAGAGTCAACAACAATAAAACATCATGGCCATAATGAGTCAATATCTCTCAATTATAACTATCAATGTTAATGGCCTCAATTCACCAATCAAAAGAAACAGACAGACAGAATGGATTAAGAAGCAAAACCCAGGAATATGCTGTATACAAGAAACACACCTAACTCAAAAGAAAATTCATAGACTGAAAGTAAAATGATGGAAAACAGTTCTCCACGTGACAGGATCCCAGAAAAAAAGGAGAGGTAGCAATCTTATTTGCAGCCAAAGTAGATTTCAAACCAAAACTAATTAAGAGAGACAAAGATGGTCACTACATCCTTGTGAAGCAAATAATCCAAGAGGAAGATATGACAATCATAAATATTTATGCAACAAATATGAATGCACCCAAATATACAAAACAAATATTAATGGACATGAAAAATAAAATAAGCACTAACACAATTGTAGTGGGGGACCTCAACACCCCTCTATCACAAATAGACAGATCATCTAGGAAAAAAATTAACAATGAAATTCTAGAACTGAACCAAACCATTGAACAAATGGACTTAAGAGATGTTTGTATAGTGTTCCACCCCACAAA
>NW_004624911.1:2153741-2166546 GCF_000247695.1 Heterocephalus glaber
TACAAACACCCAATGATAAATGTAAATATATTGTATACCTAAAATGTACCAATTAATATATAAACAAAAAGAAATAATTACAACTGCAAAAAAATAATGCTTCAGTATACTGCTTTAAGAAATCCTCATAGTTATATCTATAACCCATGGAACAAAATAAATGCTCTAAGGAATGCTTTTTATGCTTTTAATGTTTATCCTCCAAATTAAGGTGGTTTAAAAGAAATAGACCTGTCCCTACCTTCACATTTAATTTATTTTTTCACTCCCTTAAAACTCTGCTGATTTCCCACTTACCCTCCTGCTACTCTTTCATTCCTCTTTTAAAATTCAACATTGTTCAGCTAAAAGTTGAGGTCAGTTGCAATGGTATATTACTGAATAAAATATGTCCTTATCACATTAAAAGCAACAATGAAAAAGCAATGGTAAATGGCTTAATTTGAAAAAGAAATTAGTTAGAGAGTATGTTATACTGAATATTTTACTGAAATAAATATGTTATCTAACTCTAGATAAATTTTATAAATTTTTTCTCTGATATTTGATACAGAGATACTAGAAGATCCATGGAAGTTCTAAATCATGTGAATTGCCTTAAAAAGTTACAACAGAGCTACAAAGATAAAACAAATAAGATGCTTTAATTTAGATTTGTTATAAGTACCTTCTATTTTTGCAGATCAAAACAAATTGTGAAATCTCTAAGCAGTTACTTTAATCAAAAGCTGCCTAATATCTGTTCACTTGAACACGTAATCAGCTTCACAGTTTGGCTTACTTGAGAATTATTGATTCCTTCCATTAAAACAAATACGTTTCCAGGAAATGTATATTATGGTTATCACAGCCAAAATGATCATTGCATGTAAATTGACTACTATAATTTATAGTTATTTGTATGAGAGAGAGAAGTACATTATAAGATTTTGGAGAAAAGAAAGATTAAGATAACCTATACCTCATCAACTGAATAAAGGGCAAAATACATTAACATTATATATCACTACTACATATACTTTGAAATATATTCACTCAAGAACTTCTGGTAGCAAGGTTTTAAATGACTTCAGTATCCATAGAAAAAGGGAAGCTGCATGCAGGGAAAAGATAAAATAGAGGGTGCAAAGGGAGAATGGAAAGGAGGGAAAGAAAAAGAAGGAAAAAGTAATATAGGAGGAGAGAAGGGAAATAGCAGTCTTCACACAGAATAGTAATCTAATTTAAAATAATCTTTCTTTCTCATATATTATTGCCACCCCCCCCCAAAGTGTGCTGAGTTCTATTACAGTGGCTGAATTTTATTCCAAGACATTTTTTTCTGTTTTGAAGTTTTACCTTCTAATAAGAAACTGGCTTTGATATCTTCCAAGCTTATAAATTAAACAACAAAAAATCACTATTATACCATGAGAGATACAAAGATGTATAAGACATTGTTTTCTATCTACAGGAAATTATCTGTTCTCCTGTGAATTTTTAATAGACCAAAAAGTTTCATAAAATGCTTCAATTCTTAAACTTCATTGAAACACAACATAATCAATTTTTAAAAATTCTTTTATTGGTACATTTTAGGTATACAGTACATTTACATTTATCATTCGGTGCTTGTACTTGTACATGATGTATCTTGGTTCAATTTTTAAGAAGTTTATTAAGTTGATGAAACTTCACACAAATGAAAAACAAACTGAATTATTGCCTGACTAATACAATGTTTTATTTTACCATAGAGTATTCAATTGTGAATACAGGATGATTTAGTAGATTAAGTTATAAAATTGACTTTTTGAAATGCAAAAATGAACATTTTATGGTAGTGTATGTTTCAAGTATTAAGTTTTTTTCTTAATGAATCTCTTAGTATTTTATTTTTGATAATATTTGAGTGTTTACTATAAGCAAATTATTAAGTCTTTCTCAACATACAATGTTGAATATTCATAGTGGATAGTATGAATAATTTATCATAAGAATCTTATAAATATAAACTTTAAAATAATATGCTAACCTGAATTTCACATAAATAATTATTTCCTCATTGTAATCTAGGTATAAGGCAAACAGTAGATACTCATTAAGTCTAACAATATCCAATCCAATTCAATGTTATTTGACTAAGGGTTCATATCTCTAGTATATTATAGTTGCAGATGTGATTAAGGTTAAATTCTTCTAGATGGGGATATAATTCTGGATTGTGTGAGTGAGCCCAATTTGATCACATGAGTGCTTACACAAAGGAAAACATTTCTTAGATGCAGTCAAAGAGAGATGTGAGGAAGAGGGTGAGAAAAATGCTAAGTTGTTGCTTTGAGAACAGAAGAGACCGTGAAATAAGGCAGATGTTTAGCTTCCAGCAGCTGAAAAACAAGGAGAAGGATTCTCCCCTATAGGCTCTCAAAAAGAACATAGCACTATTACCACCGTGATTTTAGTCCACTGAGATCTGTGTTCAGTTTCTAACCTTAAGAACTATAATACATTTGTGTTATTTTTAAACACTAATTTTGTGATACACTGTTATAGCAGCAATACAAAACCAGTACAGATATAAGCATCATTCATTGCTTCATATTGGTACTAACACTGCCAATGACATATATGAAGACTGAGTTTTTAAATGGTTGATTCATACATAATTTAATTTTGGCACATTCATGATTCAATTAATTTAAATCTATATTAATTTCATTTTCCTAAAGTAAATTCTTAGGTATTTATTTTTTTGGCAAGCATAATATAAAATAGAAGCCAAAGAAAAACTGGAGGTTGTTACTGCCAGAACATTTAGATAAGTGGCCTATTTCTTCCTTACCTCATTCCATAAAATCTAATTTCAAGAAGTGACTGAGGTTAACTGTATTGAAAGAAACTTATTTGAGCCAACCGTTGAAATAAATAGATTGCTAAGGACTAAAATCATATAGGAAGGTGGGAGAGGAGGCATCTGCTGTCTTCACTATTTGGTATATATCCCTGTGGGAAACTGAAAAACATCTGTGCTTCATAAAACCTTTCCATGAAAGAATTATGTCTCTTCATCAGACATCCTAGGCTCTTATAAAAAGATGCATCTTTAAAAGACAAATATATGTGCTCTTATTTAACTTAGTATTTAGCTTATTTTTTATTCTGAATTAAAGGAAATTTTCCTATAACATAGATCTCAAGCTAGATGTAGATATTGTTGCCAGTTTTTTTTTTTAAAACATGCACTTTTCTTCTGAAATAGTAACAATATAAACTTACAAGACAAGAAAAAAGACAAAAGGTTTATATTTTAAAAGTGAAGTTCAGGCAAAAGCAAACCAATCAAAAATCTCAGAGAAATCGCCAAGTTTATTTCTAATATGGCAATATTCTTTGAAGAATGCAAATACAGGAAAAATAAGTTTATGTATGTTTTTCTCTGCATATTCAAATGAAATTTTTTTTCATTAAGTTTATTGGTACATTTAAGGTATACAGTATGATGACATTCATCATTGGGAATTTGTACCTTTACATGATATATCTTGCTTCTTATTTTTTTCCTCATTCCCCTGCCCTCCATCCAACCCCTCCATCCCTCCCTATTTACAAAAGCTCTGTTTCTGTTTTTTCTTTTCTCATATTCACTAGAGCAATGCAGAATGCTCTATAAAATCCCTAAATTTTGTAATTGTCACTTGTTAAATGGTTTTCACAAGATATTGATTAAAAGATATAATTACAGAGCTGTAAAGAACCATGAATGTTTTTAGGAAATCATTAAAATAGTGTATGATTGGTCAATGAAGCATTCTTGTTTTGGGTCAACTTGTCTCTTTCTTTGAAAAATAAGCTGCATGTCATTGGTGGCAAACTGCATGGAGGACAGTTCAAAAAGAGAGAAGAACCTGATCTAAGGTTCCAAGAGTATCTTAAAAATAAATACTCTGGTTCAGGTTAGACCTGTCAGCATTAAAATATTAAATCTCCTAATCAATTTCTTGCTTTTATTTAATTTATTTCTTTTTTTGCTAAACTTAAACAGCCATAGTGCTTCTCAGAATTAGACATCAAGTATATTCTTGATAATTTTAAGCCAAGGAAATTGAGGATAAGTTTTACCATTTGGTTATCTTGATAACGCCTCTTCAGTTTCTGAATAGTCTTCAAGCTATAGTTTATTGAAAATTTCAGTTTGTGTTTGATGAGTCAGAATCTGGAAAGTTGTGTTAATTCATTTCTTTTTAAAGGTTTGCCAATAGAAAATTGAACAATTAGACTAATGGTTATGTAACTTTTAAAAATTCAGTAATTACTATGAGATTATATTGCCATTAGCAATGAAAATAAGGCATTTTCAATGTTTTGAATTTCAATCATTTGTAGGAACAATCATAACTGAAGTTCCACACAATTTTTCATCATTTTATAGAGAAATGTTCCATGCTTTCTGTGTAGTAAATAAAACTTACACACTAGGAAAAAAATAAAATGAAAGGAAACACTATAAAATAAGGCATAAGCCCTCAGTCTGGGAGCAAAGGGATGTGGATTTTAGTCCAACTCCTGTCCTTAACTATGTGTATGTCTTTGAGCAAGTCCTTAGATTTACTGGGCTTCTGTTTCATTATCTATAAAACTATATGCTCTATTTTCATGGTAAAAACAGAATATAATATTAATGTTAATAGGAAGTAGAAATGAAAAGACATTAAAGAAGACAGTATAAAAAGTAACAATGTGTCACAATTCATTCTTGTCTTGCACTCACACAATCAAAAGCACTAAGTTGCCTTTAATATTTTAACCAATAAAATGATTATGTGTTAATTCAATCTCTGGAATGCTGATTTTGTTTCCTATTTTATATATTTCCAAATATAATTTATCTTTTAGCATTTGTGTAATCTTGCTCTCAAGAATTAACATACTAGACAGACACTGTGGTGCATGCCTGTAATCTCAGCACTTGTGAGGCTGAGGCAGGAGGATCTCTGTGAGTTTGAGGTCAGCCTGGGCTACACAGTGAGTTCAAGGCCAGCCTGAACTATATGATGAGATTTTTGTCTCAAAACACTGAAAAAGAAAAATAGGAAAAAGAATAAACATACCAAGTTTAATTATAATTATTTATTCACAACTGATACCTTGTTTGTGTTTGTTACAAGCACATAAAATATGTATATCAGTAGCATACTATGTTATTAATCTGAATTTTATTTGGATATTATTAAAATCACTTCACAATGATTCATCCAAATATGCAGAAAATTCAATATCATTGATTTATTGTTGAAATTTAAATAGAAAAAAGTGCCCTTATACAAGACTCATATACTATAATAAGTGCAGATATGAAGTGCTGAGTTACTTATACTATAATCCTCAAATTATCAAAGAACCTATAGAATCAAACTATACCCTAAGATATTGGAAGAAATCATGGAAACAGGAAAATTCTAGATGCCACTCTCACATATGCAGGTGCTAAACCAAACTGGAATGTCCACAGAATACTGTCCTCACCTTTATCACCACCTCCAATATCAGAGGCTGTGAACATTGGATGAACAAGTAAAATCCCACAAAGAAGTTTGACAGGTAACAGGAGGAAGAGATTGATGAGCAGTAGATAAATTAGGGGATTAGAGCTGCCCACAGGATATAAATTAGGATAAATAGGGAGGTCACTCTCTTACCCATTCAAGATATATCCCTTGTGCACCTATTACGTGCTAGACACTCCTGACTGTTGGTGATACAAAAATGAATTAGAGCCAACCTTGCTTATCATAGATTTCCCTATATAGCCAAGCGAAGCAGAGACATATAAATCTTAAAACATTGTGGTAAGTGTTATAAGAAATCTACATTTGAAGTATGATTGGTAGTTCTGAGAAAGAATCACCAGCCCAGGACATTAAGGAAATTCTGCAAGAAGGAAGTGTAATATGAACTGGGACTTAGTAGAACAGGAATTTTGCAGTTGGGGGTAAAAAAAAAAGGAGTGTAGGTAGAGAAAAGCGCAGGAAAAAGTTAAAGACATGAAAGAACATTAAGGTTAAAGAGACTAGGTATAGTGTGCTCAGCTGGAGCTCTTGGTGTATATGTTGTGGAGGCAGGAAACTAAGAAAAAATGAAAGTAAAAAGATTGGAAAAAGAAGATTGCAACCATACGATGAAGCTTCTTATCTGGCTTTCTAGGAATTGAATATTATACCATATGCCATGAAAAAGCAAACCATATTTTCAAACAAAGATTTTCTTATCATATATGTTGTTTTAGAATGCTATATCTTGTGAGAAAGTGTAGGGCTAATATGACAGGGTGGCTTTCTGGCTTATAGTAGAGCTAACAAATAGGAAACTGAGTCTAGAGAAGTCTACAGAAGGGCTAAAAGTTGAAATGCTTTCAAAGGTCCTACAAATCATGCAAATGTGAAGCTGATCCACCAGCTTCATATTCAAGTAAAAGAAAAAAGAAAGTAACAAACTGTGACAGACAAGAATTGTTTAAAACAGAATTGGGTTTAAAGATGTCAGTTTTTAAAACCATATATAGAACAAATGATGATGTTTTGAGTATGGAATGGAGAAGTGAGCGAAAAAGTAATTAACTCTAAATCTATTTTAGTGGTGAATTGGACTGCTCCTGATCTTCCTAAAGCACAAGAACATCGGTATATTCACTTCAAATGCCATGATATGTGTTCATTCCTGCTGTTCACTGAAACCTAAGGAGAAAGCTGGGTGTGGTGGCTCAAGCCTGTAATCCCAGGACTCGGGAGGCTGAGGCAGGAGGATTGCCACAAGTTTGAGGCCAGACTGGGCTACATAGTGAGTTCAAGGTTAGCCTGAACTACAGATCTAAACCCTGTCTCAAGAAAAACAAAAAAAAGAAACATAAGGAGAAGAAAGAAAGAAATCTTAATCCCATTGGAAAAAAATTCTCCATAGATAATTATAGCTATAAATCAGTGTGACTTGGGTTTTTTTTAACATGTTGAAACTACTGTAAGAAAGAAATAAGAATACAGCAATAAAGAAACTAAAAGAGAAGCTAGTTTTGTTTTTTACAGTTATGTACTTTTATAAGGTGAACAGTAGCTTGATTAAACATTTGGGAACATGCAACTATGTTATAAAACTGACAAAGGCTGAAAAGACTGTATACAGGATTTTCAACTGCAACTATTCTACAATTGTATGCAAATAATTCTCTGATTTTAGCAAGCTATATTTAAATGGATATATTATCTACAACTATGGTGTTGTAGGAAACACCGCAGACTGGGTGTCTACTAAGACTTAGAATAAGGGAAAGAAATAAGGAGGCAGAGAGACTTGATTCTAAATGTTAAATAATTTCTGGGTGAAAGTGGAATTCTGATGGATAATAAGAAAAATGGATTGAATATAGGTGATTGTCTCAAAACCTAAGTGGAACATTAATATGGCATTTTCCTAGTTAATCTAACCAATTATAAATTATTACTGAGGTAATTAGATAAATATAATTTGAAAAATTGCTATATGTGATAAAATGCATCACCTACAATGCTGATACATTTAAGGGCACAATTTAAATGCATTACCTGCTTTCAAAAATGGCTGCAGTTTACATATAATTCTGGCACAAAAAGTTTGCTTCCTATATATTAGTGATTAATAAATAGGTTAATAGAACAGATTACTAGATAGCATAATAAAGAGAGCAGTAAACTTTATGTCAAAGAACCAATATAAAATAGTTAAAAACAATTCAAGGACTTAAAAAGACAATGAAGAATCTTGATCATATCGTAGGTGCATTTTTTTCCTGTGTATCCTTGGGCAAGACACTTAACCTCTAGGCATAGAAGCCTCATTTGTAAATAAAGATGAGGAAAGGCCAAATTGCAAATGAAAAGTTTCTTCTAACAAAAAGTCTAACATTCAATGACTTTATAAAAGGAAAGCATGCCTGACCTTGAAGAGGAAGTTGAATTTACATTAAAAAATTTAATTACCCTGAGCTAGAAATCAGAGGCTTATGCCTGTAAAATAATGGAAGTAACTCTTCCTTCAAAATTACATCTAGCTATATTATCTGCAGCAAAACAGAAGTATACTTAAAAACCATGGGTCACAAAGCAGACAGGCTCCTCAGAAATCAAGCCAAAATCATAAATATATGACCATCCCAAATATGAGATAACAGATGATAGAATCCTTGCCTAATAGGAGAGTGTGTATCTTACAAAAGCATTCGCATTTAATTATTTTTCATAAAACTGCCTCTCAAAGTCCATTTGGTCTAGATGTAGGCAGTGGGCTATATGATTATAACCTGTGATTTCTAAGTCTTCTGTTATTAATGACATTAAATGTCTTCTTTCACTTGGATATTCATGATGCTTCTCACAATTAAGTAAATTATTAGTGGTCAATTTCCTCCTTATATTACTTGTTGTTATCTCAAAATGGAACCCATTAGATTATTATCTCTTCCTTCACAGGTTTCTTCACCTGGATCCTGGGCACAACACATATATTTTCCTCTTTTGGAATACAGTGATTCCTCGGTTCACAAATGTTTTTGTTTGCAAACAATTTGGTTAAAAAATAAAGTGTTTGGCAAAATTTTATTTTATTTTATTTGCAAACTCTACATTGGTGACAAACACTACCATGGGCATCTTTTCTGCACAAACACAAATGTGGCTATCTTTTCCAAAATCATGGAACAAATTCAGTTCATGAAGCGAGGTATCACTATATTTCTGTCTCCTTGAATTGTCCGTCTAAATTTCGAAAAGTTGGAATAATCTTTTTTTTCCCAATAAAACACTCATTCCTTTGGTGATAGTCAGAACTCTCTTCCAAACTACAGACTCCTGTATCAAATAGCTCACTCCTTGTCTCCATCTGGATACCTAATAAAGATTATGAATTTAAAATATCTGAAACTGAACTCCTGATCCTTTCCACAAATGTGACTCATTTGCATTCTTTCTAATTTCATTTGATAATTCTGATCTTTCAATTGCCAAAGCCAAATACTAGTATCTTGACATCTCTATTTTTCTCATACCTCACATCTTACTCTACCAGAGTATCACCTTAGTCTCATTTCCATGTAAATATAAAATCTCAATACTTTTCACTACCTCTAGTGCATCTATCCTGGCACAAGTCACCATTCTCCCTTTTAGAGATAATTGCAATATAGTTCTCTGTTTGTATCATTATCCCATGGACACTATTCTCAACATTTCTAAGCATTTTCTCCTTAATTTTTATATGCTGTTTTTAAAATGAACACATCTGTCTATTGTGGCTTTCCTCATGGTATCCCACCCTTTGTCCTCCAGGGTTTACTTTTGACTTGTTTTTCCCTCTTTTACTCAGCCCAAGTTTGCTCTGCAGAGCTAGTTTCTCCCTCACTCTTTGCTTTTACTTTTTCAAAAAAAACTTTGCTACCATTAAAAATATAAATAAATAAGTAAATGAACATATTTAAAAGGTCAGCCACACTAATTTTCAGTGCCTCAGACATAAAAAATGTTAAATGCTCAACATTATTCATTATTAATAAATTAAAATATCATTGAGTTCAAATGAATGCAAACACATTTAGGAGTTCTGTGTAATGGCTCCATGTGAAATGACTCCAGTCAGTTTTAGCAGTTAATTTTGTGCAAGTTGTTATAAATACAAAAAACCTATTATGGGAAAATATATTTTGATTTAGTCTTTTATTTTGGAGGATCAGTTTTCTTAGTTCCTTATATATTCCTGAATTAGTCTTCTGAGTGATAGCTGCCAAAACTTTTTTCCCATTTCATAGGTTGTTTCCTTACTCTGTCAGTTGTTTCCTTTGCTGTGCAGAGGTCTTTTAATTTGATACGATTCAATTTGTTCATTCTTGATGTTGTATCTTGTACATTTTGGGGTTCTGTTCACAGAGTCATTACCTATATGTATGTCTTTAAGAGTTTTACCTATTTTAACTTTCATCAGATTGTTTGTTTTAACAGAACTTAGATCTGTTTTGATTTTAGTTTAGTATTTAGTGAGCTATATGGGTCTAGATTTAATCTTCTAAATGTGCTTAGTAACAGATCTACAGAAGCTTTGCCCTTTTAATACACAATTAAACTTCCTTAACCCCATAACTCTAGACTGAGTTACCTATTCCTCACACAAATGAGGAAATTAATACTAATGTGTAAAGTGAGTAAAAGTAACTCAATTTAATTTGTAATATATAATAACAAAATGAGTGGTTTAGTTTGAAAGTTTTGGGTACTGTTAGATTTCATTACATTTTTGTGATACTCCATAAAAACACAGATACATCAAAACTGTAGTGATGAAAGATAGTGCCACATAAAAAATTGCTTAAAATGCTCAAATTTGACTTCACACAAAAGAAATAGTCACAAATAATTATACATAAATTATTTTCAAATGAAGACACATGGAATATATGAAGTAATTTTTCAAATGAATCATGTAGCAGATCATTATGGAGCATCAAAGAATCCTTTAATATTTACATATTTTCATTGAATTTTTACACATTGGCTCTACTTGTAGAAAATAGGTTGGGAGAGAAACATTCCTCCAGGGTGCAAGTTATAATAGTATATTTTAGTTCATCTCTTAAAATACTTCAATAATAGTCAACAAATTGTGTATTGGTTTACTTTTTAAATGGACTTACACATTTAACACAACCATGTAGTATGAAATGAGGATGTTTATCATTTAGAATAGCGTGATCAATACTTGACAGAAAATTGTCATTGTAGGACTTATCTAAAAGACATTTCACATTATTAAAAATGAACAGTTTTCAAAATACAATCAAATACATCAATTCATTATATTAGATCACATCAATAATTAGATCAACATCATCATATGACATATATAAGGTCATGCTTAAAATTCCTCCTCTTTGAAGTCTTTGCATTAATTGCTTAAAATAGGAGATGTCTCACTCATTTTTCTCTGTGTTAATAGAGATCATGTGTATCTTCTTAAATATCAGAATGAATATTATTGTTTTCATATATTTTGAAAATAATCAGATTCTTAAAAATACATTGTTTCTTGGAAAATTAATCTGGGGAAATTTAAATTAAGAAAAATATTTTTTGGTATATGATGAAAAGTTGTATGAAGTGGCTAGATTTCTTTATAAATTATAATAATCCTTCAGGACTAAATCTTTAAAACCAATCTCTAAAGTACACAATATACTATGACTGTATTAGAATGTTATGTCTTTTTGCATTGTTAATGTAGTGGCAGTCAAACTGAAAGACTAAGATTTTATGGTGTTAAGAATATCATATAAATAACACTGAATAAAATTTAACCTTAAATGAAATTCCTAAAATTGTAGAGCTTTAATCCAAAAGTGTAAAGACCAATTTTGTTGTAGATGATGAATAAGATGGACATTATTGCTTTAACATAAAAAGAAATAATTTTCTTTAAAATTTTTTTAGATTTCCTCATAAACCTAAAAGTCACAAGTCAAGCACATTATAAGGAATTTTTGAGATTTTTTAAGAAAAAAAAAGGATTTTAAGATGTTCTAAAAATGTAGCCTACTAATAACATCATATAAATATTATATATTTAAAATAATAGGAAAATTTAAAAATAATAGTTTTACATTTGTTTCAGGGAAATATTTTTATTAGCATTTTAAAAATACTGAAATTTTCCTTGGAGGTTTATGTAAGTATAAGAAGAAATTGAATGCTTAGCCATTTTGAAATTATTGCAGATTTTCTAACATGAACTCTTTTCAGCATGACCCAATCATTCAGGCACTTACACAAGGAAGAATTTATACACATAGATACACACATTCATGGTGGATCCTCTCTATGATGAAACTGAATACTCTGAGCTATCCTTTAGTATAAACTCAGTTGTGATTCAGTATTTTGATTGCATATACTCTTCACAACACCACTTTTGATATAGAGCTTGTTATCCCCATTTTACAGATAGAAAAGTATAAGTAGTTTAAAATACTGTCTCCTAATCACATATCTATGAGGTATTCCGGAAATGCCCACTTACTTTATTTCACTTTAAATACTTATTGCATTTTGCTTTCTCACAAGCCAATAGTTAGGTATAATTGATATTTTACACATTATACTATGGAGTACTGACATCGAAGAAACTTATTATAATTATTCACATAGTTGTTTAAAGAGAAGCATTATGTTTGATTTTATTTTTAATGACCATACAAATATAAGGAAATTGTATTTGTGTCACATGTGCTTGGTGCCTGGATTTAGATTTTGTTTGATTCGTTTTTCTTTATTTTTTGTTATTTAAAATGTTGAACTAGGAAAGACTTGTGATATCTTTAAGTGAAGTACAGTTTGAAGCAATGAGCATTTGTAAAATTTAGTAGTACCTATATTTTATTAATTCTAATTTTTGTTGTCTTACCTTCTCTCTGTTTAAGTTTCAATCCTTTCTTCTTTTATTTTTGTCTACTATTGCTACTCAAAATTGTTCAAAATTTATGGAGATATATTAGATAATGTGAAATAGGACGAAAAGTGGCAAAGGGGAAGGGGAAATGGGAGGAGTAGGGGAAAGGAAAGAAGGGAATGGAATCAATATGAGAAAAGGAAAAAATGGAAACAATGTCTTTGTAAATAGGGAGGGATGGAAGGGTTGAAGGGAGCGCAGTTGAATGGGGAACAAATAAGAACCAAGAGAGATTATGGAAAGGTGCAAATTTCCAATGATAAATATAACTGTATTGTATACCTAAAACGTACCAATAAAATTAATAATAAAA
>NW_004624911.1:2185644-2196997 GCF_000247695.1 Heterocephalus glaber
TTTTTTATTTTATTTATTTTTGGTACTGGGGATCAAACTCGGGTCCTTGCGCTTGTGAGGCAGGCGGCAGAACCACTAAGCTAAATCCCTGGCCCTAATGTGATCTTTATTAGAGATGGGAAGTGGGAAGGAATGTTTCCTGTTTCTCTCTCAGGAACTCTTCCTCTTGTAGAGGAAGTTGAGGTAGTAAAACCTAGACCTGGTTTTGTGTATGGTGCTACTATGGAAGTAGTATGGATATGGTAGCTGGTTCTTCTACATCTTTTTCAAGTATTGATGTTCTTTAGAAATGTATACCAAAAACAAAACTCACCCAAGCAGCCCGACAGTACTCTCTAACTCCTCTATACTTCTTTCTATGGGGAAATGGACTTTATAGAAAGTTATATTTTATCAAAATTTCCTGTATATCTATCTATTCCATAGCACAATATTTGCACTGAAAATTTACTTTAGATATTTGTTGTCCATCAGAGTTGATTTGACAATGAATAATTTATTAGCTAGAAGTCCCTTCAATGTAAAATTAATAGCCTGTTTGTCTTCATTTTGAAATAATGCTTGAGGTAAGTTGAAAGTACTCACTTTTGTGACTTTTCCTAACTATAGTATTTAAATTTAGCACCAAGCAATAGGTTTTTTTATGTCTCTCTTCTTTGGTAACTGAAGGTTTTTCATTTCCAATGAAAAGAAGTTACCATTTGTAAACTTTGAAAAGCAATTAGATGACAAAGAAGGAGTGAAGCTATGTATTGCAACAGAAAAAATATCTGCTTTTAAACAAATCAACATATCAGTAGAGAATCTAATCACAATTTCAACTGAGCAGATGTAGAAGGACCTTGAGATCTAGCAGATCTAGCAATGACAAGTATTCAGGGTACCTGAGTTATAGTTGTGTCATTTTTATTTCAAAGTGAGTTGGTAAAGAAGGGAATAACCAGAAATCCAGCATTCATCAGTCATTCCTTGTTATTGTTAATTCTCATGAAAGTTCTAAATAAAATTTGCCTCCTGTGTTTGAAATTTAGATTTTGTTTTTCCATACATTGCAATATTTTATCTAGTTTTCACTTTTCTATAAGTGCAAAGATCCATGTATCCCAATCATTTTATATTGTTTTAATTTTGTCTCATTAAACTGGCAAAATCAGTTTGTTATAGTACAGCTTTTTGAAAGTGGATCTACCCAGGTTGTTTCTTATGTTGTTAGAGTATATAGCATTGATATAATATGAGCCATGCTGCCATTTCCAAGTACATAAGATTGGCATCTATAATATGCATGAATACAGTATTACACTAAATTTCCTCATATTAGAAACATAATTTTAATTTTAATCTTGACACATATGTTGAAATTAATAATAAAAATATTGGAGAAAATTGTTACAAAGATGAACCTCAGTATAAATTGTCACTGTTCAAACTTGACAGATAATGTACGTTTACTAGATATTGATGGTATCCATATCAATAATAGATGCATAAGGCTTGCTTTTTGTATCTGAAATAATTTAGAGAAGATCAAATTAATTTTTAGTTAAAAACATAAAATTTTTATCAGTGTGTGGCAGTGCATCAGGTAATCCCAGCACTCTGGGAGCCTGAGGCAGGAGCATCACAAGTTCAAGCACTGTCTGAAAAACTTGGAGAGATTGTGTCTCAAAATTTAAAAAAAAGATGGGCTAGGGATTAAATCAGCATGAAGGCAAAAAAGTAAAGCAAAGTATTCAAAATACTTACTTCTCTAAAGTCTATTTTTCAAGATTTATTGAGATATAATTGACAAATAGAATTGTATACATTTAAAGTATAAAATCTTATGATTTGATAAGCATACATTATGAAATGATTGTAACCTTAATTTAATTAATGTACCCATCACCTCAAACAATTTCCTTTTTTGATGAGAACTCTTAAGATCTACTCTCAGCAAATTTCAAGGATGTAACACAATATTCTTAACTATACTCGTCACTATGTATATTACAACCTTAGCACTTGTTTTTTTTACAAATTAAAGTTGTCTTTTTTGAACCAAGTGTCCTATTTTCTTTCACCCTTCAACTCCTAGAAATGACCATTCTCTGTTTCTGTTTGCCCCTTTTCCCCTTTTTAGATTCTATGTATAAGTGATTCCATAAAGCATTTGTCTTTCTTTATAGAGTTTAGGTTATTAAAATGTCCTCTACCTTCATACATGATGTTTCAAATAACAAGACTTCCTTCTTAGGGTTGAATAATATTTCACCTCATATTATATTTTCTTTATCCATTCACCTACCACCAATAGATTGTTTTCATGCCTTGGATATTGTGAATAATGCTACAGTGAACATGGGAATGAAAGTATATTTTTGACATACTGATTTCATTTCATATATATATATATATATATATATATATATATATATATATATCCAGAAGATAGATATCTGGATAATATAATAGTTTTATTTTTAATCTTTTTGAGGAATCTTCATAGTATTTCTATAACGGTAGTTCTCTTTTACATTTCCAGCAAGGGTGTCTTTACTCTATATGCTCAACTGTGCCTGTTACTTTTTGACATTTCATTAGTGATCATTCTAACAGGTGTGAGATGATATCTCACTGTGGTTTTAACTTGCATCTATCAATAATTAGTGATGTTGACGGCCTTTTCATATTGTTTGTATGTTTCTTTTGGAAAAAAATGCTTATTGGGCTGGGGATTTAGCTCAGTGGTTCCAGCACCTGCCTTGAAAGTGCAAGGTCCTGAGTTCAATCCCCAGTACCAAAAAAAAAAAAAAAAAAAAGCTTATTCAGACCCTTTTCTGACTTTTATTTATATATATTTTTTTGCTATTGAGTCACATTTATTCTTTATATTTATTAGATATATGTCCCTTATCAAATATGTAGTTTGAAAACATTTTCTTTCATCCCATAAGCTGCATTTTCACTTTGTGTATTTTTTTTGTTTTGAGAAACCATTTAGTTTGATGTAGTCCCACCCATTTGTTTATTTTTGCTTTGTTGCTTATAATTTTGAAGTTTTGTTCAAAAAATCATGGTGAAAATCAATGTTAAGTAACTTTTCCTTGTGTTTTTTCCAGGAATTTTATATTTTCATGACTTAGTCTTAAGTTTAATCTACTTTGATTTTATTTTAATTGGTGTGAAATAATGGTCGAATTTTGATCTTGTGCATGTAAATATACAATTTTCCTAACATTATTTATTATTAACATTATTTATTTAGGAGCCTGCCCCTTCCTCTTCTGTATTCTTGATGTCCTTGTCATAGACTGGTTGACTGTATACACATGAGTTTCTTTATTGGCTCTCTATTCACTTCTATTGGTCTATGTGTTTGTTGTTAATGACTGTACAATATTCTTTTGATTAATATAGTTTTGGAATATAGTTGGAAATCACAGAGTGTGATGCCTTCAGCTTTATCATTGCAAGGCAATATCCCTAATGAAAATAAATGAAGAAATCTTCAACAAAATACTAGCAAACTGAATTCAGCAGCATGTTAAGAGGATCATACACTATGACCAAGTTTTGTTCAATATATGCAAATCAATAAATGTGACACATAATATTAACCAAATGAAAAATAAAAATCACATGATCATCTCAATAGATTAATACAAATCATTTGACCAAATTCAGCATACTTTCAGGATAAATTCTTTAACCAATTAGGAGTGGAAAAATATAATTCAGCTGGGTTAGATGATGTAGCATTTGGGAGGCTGAAGGAGGATCACTGTGAGTTTGAGGCCAGCCTGGACTGCTTAGTGAGATCAAGGCCAGCCTGAAGTACATAGTGAGACCCTGTCTCCAAAAAACAACAGAAAAAGAAAAATATACTTCACCATAATAAAAGTCATATATGGCAACCTAATAGTTAGCAAACAGCATACTACATCATGAAGAGCTAAAAGTTATCCTCCAACATTAGGAACAAGCAAAAAATGTCCACTCATACCACTTTTTTTTTATTTTTTAAAAACTAATTTTATTGGTACATTTTAGATATACAATATAATGACATTCATCATTGGAAATTTGTACGTTTACATAATCTCTCTTGGTTCTCATTTTTCCCCATTCTCCTGCCCTCCCTATTTACAAAAATGTTTCCATTTTCTCATTTTCTCATATTAATTCCATTCCTTTCCCCTCCCCTCCCCCTTCCCCTTCCCCTTTGCCCTTTTTCTTCCTATTTCACATTCTCTATTATACCTTTTAGTCCTTATTTACACTTTCAGTTTCTCACACTAGAGAAACTATTCGGTATTTACACGTGTGTCCTATTTATTTCACTTAAGAGTATCCCCTCAATGTGCATCCATTTAGCTATAAATGTCTCTAATTTCTCATTTTTATGGCTGAGTAGTACTCCATTTTGTAAAAAAAAACATATTTTCTTTATCCAGTCTCTAGTTGATGGGCAATTGGGCTGCTTCAGTATGCTATTAGAAGTCCTAATATGAACCTGGTAAAACTATAACAAAAAGCTACGGAGCTAATTACCACCAAAGCCAGTGTAGCAGTTATTTTTAGGGAGCAGATATAATTTCTCCAGAATGTAATCATTCTGGAGAATTACTAGCAACAGGAGATAAAGGTGATGGAGTTGTCATCTTTCAAGAGGAGCAGGAGAACAAAATCCAGTCTCATAGCAGAGCAGAATATAGTGTTTACAGCACCTTCCAGAGCCATGAACCTGAATTTGACTACCTGAAAAGTTTAGAAATAGAAGAAAAGATCAACAAAATTAGATGGTTGCTCCAGAAAAATGCTGCTCAGTTTTTATTTTCTACTAATGATAAAACAATAAAATTATGGAAAATCAGTGAAAGGGACAAAAGACCAGAAAGGTATATAACTTGAAAGAATAGGATGGAAGGTGCAGAGAGCCTACTAGTTACTACACTATGAGTGCCAGCCTTCAGGCCCATGGACCTAATGGTAGAGGCCAGTCCTCGAAGAATATTCACCAATGCTCATACATACCACATCAACTCCATTTCTATTAATAGTGATTATGAAACTTACTTATCTGCAGATGATTTGCAAATTAATCTTTGGCACCTGGAAATTACAGACAGGAGTTTTAATATTCTGGATATCAAACCTGCCAATAGGGAAGAGCTCACACAAGTGATCACAGCTGCAGAATTCCATCCCAACAGCTCTAACACATTTGTGTACAGGAGCAGTAAAGGAACCATTCGGCTCTGTGACATGAGGGCATCTGCCCTCTGTGATAGGCATTCTAAACGTGCATGAATACCTCAGAAGTAAACTCTGTTCACTGTATGAAAATGACTGCATATGTGACAAATTTGAATGTTGTTGGAATGAATCTGACAGTGTTTTTATGACTGGATCTTACAATAATTTCTTCAGAATGTTCGACAGGAACACAAAGACAGATATAACCCTAGAAACATCACGAGAAAACAATAAGCCTTGCATGGTTTTGAATCCACGCAAAGTCTGTGCAAGCGGCAAGTGAAAGAAAGATGAAGTAAGTGTTGACAGCCTAGATTTCAACAAAAAAATCCTTCATCCAGCCTGGCACCCCAAGGAAAACATCATTGCTGTAGCCTCTACAAACAATCTGTATATATTTCAAGACAAGTGAATTAGGGTTGACATTCCTAGCAGAAGAGCCCACTTCCTGCTTAGTTGAGATAGTTAAATCTAGTATTCATACCTGTGAAAGAGAGAGGTCCATTGCAGCACCCCTTCCAGTGTTTCACAGTGTGCCATTCTACAACACGTGTTTACAGCTACATGGAGAAAGCTCTGTGGTTTCCTCACTGGTATTCTCCATGTCTGCTAGCCGTTTAGGTAAGGGTAGGGCACTTTTAATTTAAATGACTTCTTGCACCAACTTGCCTAATGGAGTAGATTGGACTGTGTCAACATTGATTTACTCCACTTTTTATGCTTTCCATTGTGATGATGTCAAACACAGTGAACGCCTACAGTCATGCTATGGGATTTAATTGTGTATCCTCATTACTGTATCATTTGTGGGGTATACCCATTCCCCTTTTTAAAATTAAATACTACTTATTCTTAAAAAAAAAAGAAGTCCTAGCCAGAGAAATTATGTGAGAGAAAGAAATAAAGGACATCAAAATTGGAAAGGAAGAAGTAATTTTTTCTGTTTTCAGATATCACGTACTTTTATACAGGAAACTAAATATTTTACCAAAAATAACTGTAATTATTAAATAAACTCAGTAAAATTTCAGGATATAACATTGCCATAGACATTCAACTTGCATTTTTATGAATATTAGTGAATAGACTATCTGAAAAAAGAAAGAAACCCCATTAATAATATTATCAAAAACAATAAACTTAGAAATAAATTTATCCAAGGAGGTAAAATATCTAGACATTTCCATCTGACAGAAATACAAAGAGATGGAGTAAATAGACAGGTGTGTTTTTGGATTGGCACAATAAGTCTTTTCAAAATGTGTATACTATGCAAAGCAAGTAACAGATGCAAGATAATCCACATAAAAATTCCAAAGACATTTTTACAGAAATTTTTTAAAAATCCAAAAATTGTGTGAAATCACAAATGATTCAGAATAACCAAAACAATCTTGAGAGCCATGATTTTTTTTTGTTACCACATTGACCATAAAGTCATCAGTACGTTGCCAGAGAATTTATATCGCAAAGTTTTTTTTAACTGATTAGCTAAAAAAACCTAGTCTTTGATTTAGTATAAAGATGCTATTTTGTATCAAAGAGCAATATCATTTGTTTGAAGGCATAGTTATTATGACTTTATGCAGATCAGTTCATACTCAATGAATTTTAATAATGTTTTACATCATTTTTTTATTCAAAAATGCTCCTGCTAATGTGCATTTTTTTCTCTTTCAAACTTTCTTCCTTCATCAGAACTTTTATGTTTTTGTTTAGAGAATTCACAGGTTGTAGAAGAGAATATTGAATCTCTTATCTGTGCCACCCTAGCTTAATAGCACGCAAAGTGAGATGAACTGTAATGACTATGTTACATGCTTAGACCCTTTGCATCTTCAGAAACAGTAGATAGCTCTTAAGAACAAGAGAAAATAATGGCAGAGCTGAAGAAATCTGCTCACATTTCTCTTAAATCTTGCCAAATTTTTGAGTCTTGAGTTTGTATAATTTCTACAGATATTTTTACATAACAATGAAAGCTAGTATATTGTAATAGCTTTATGATTTTAGTAGTGTATGAAAAAGGTAAATATTGTATTTACTTTTGTTCTCAGAAACCTAAAGTACATTTATCTCTTAAAAGAGATAAACTTAAATTTATTGCAAATAGAAGATCAAGAATTGAAAGTTATGCCAACCCTCTACTTAATGAAATGTAGTGAGAGTGGAATATAATATAAATAGAAAGTGCACAAGAAAGAATAATATGGAATGTCAGGCAAAATTACAGTCCTAAGGATGATTGCTCTTAATTTTATCATATAGAAATGGAATTCATTCCCACAGTTTATCATACTTGTATGAGAAACCTGTTGGTTGGACCTTGAAAATTCAGTTTTGACAACTTCCTATCACTCTACATTCATAGACAAAATTACTATTAGAAGCCTCATACATCAAATGTGATGTTCCCAGATTGTATGTTTGTTGACAGCAAGCATTTAGGTGGAGTGCCTTCTAGACACATTTGTGAATTAAACTTAATCAACAATGAAATAAACAAGGGATCAAACAATTAAGGGACATAATAGAAAAGAGTCAGTTTCACAATTCACTAGAACCTTGTTTTATTTGTTCCACTTTACAATGAATTGATTCTTCATCTATGTTTTTAATTCTCATAATAAATTTTCTGCTTCTGTGAATAAATTTCTTTAAGCAACTGTTATCACTCAGAGAAGTCAAACATACTGTTTTGTAAAAGAAGGAAAGGTCATAGAACCATACTTTGTTTTCTCTAGTTTTTATAAAGCCACATTATACAAGTCCACAATTATTTGATTCTTTCGAAGGTACATTAACTTATTCAGAATATTATTGCCTATAATATAGAAGAGGCATTGCAATTTTTTTCATGTTGTTTTTGACAGGTTTCTTGGATGAAAGGAAATTAACTTTAAGACAGGTATATTGGAAGGAACTCTTTTTTTTCTTTCTTTCTTTCTTTTTTTTTGGTACCCGGGATTGAACTCGGGTCTTTGAGCTTGCGAGGCAGGAGCTGGAACCACTGAGCTAAATCCCCGCCCCAGAAGAAGCTGCTTTTTATGCCTATTGTTTCTTTTTCACCTTTGGTCTCAGATAACTGTGCATAGTTATTAGAAGAGTGCAAATGGATTGTGTGGTGAGAACATTGTAAGAAAAGGAGACAAGGGGAAATATTTCTTTGTTTTATAGTCAGGTTTCAACATTACCAGAGAGGTGAAAAAGTGGAATAAAGGCAGGAATCCTTCCCAATATGACAGGAGTGAGCATTGTAAATTTAAGAGAACTTCATTTCATTGACTCTAGGTAAATAGATCAATTCTTATCCTAATAACAATTAGGTCAATAATTACAATATAGTATTTCCCTATTTTTGTGGTCTTTGTTTTGTTTGATTTTTCTTCTATTACTTATGTTTAATCAGCAGAAATGGAACATGTTTATGGAACAAGATATATTGAAATATGTATACATTGTGGAATGGCTAAATCAAGCTAATTAACATAGACAATTCCTCACATGCTTTCTTGTGGTGAAAATACTCAAAATTTACTCTCAGTAATTTTCAAATATATAATGAATATTTTATTAAACTGTAGCCATCATGATGTAGAACAAACCTCTTGAACTAGAATTTCACTTCATAGTTTATAAACAATGTTTGGTGTCTCTTATAGGGTGTATCTAGATGGCCCCTCTTCATGTGGTCATAGGAGGGGCTTTTTGGAGATTTCTAGACCTAGAGTGTGTGATACTAGAATTAAGGATGTGATGCTGGGATTGATTAATAATGTGAGGCTAGGATTAAAGGCGAATCACCATGGGTGTGTGCAGTCTTAGTTTAGTTGTCCTGAGGCTAATGGAGCTTTATGGTAATATATCTAATACATATATAACAATTTACTTTGTCAATAATGATTAAATACCCAGATGACCCAAAAAAGAAGTGAATACCTTTTAAGAAACCTTAATATCAATTTCAGAAGAATTTATCCTTTTAGTTGGAAGGATCTAATTCACCTTCCCACATTGAAATACTATAATAAAACATTGTGATTTATGACACTACATTGTTATAAACCTAAAAATGTGTAAACTAGTTTAGTTATATTTTGTGAGATTAAAAGCACCATGAATGTTTAACATGAAATTGTTAAAATTAAATGTTGGCAGAATTTAGTTCAAATTAGAACTAAAGAAGTGTGGGCTTCGGGTTTTTACATCTGTTAAAAATGTGAAATCTTCAGATTCAGCAATGATTTCACTCTAAATTGAAATATAAACAGAAAAAAATGTGAGTATGTGAGTTTTCACTTCTCCCTTCCCACTTACATAATGATTGTAGATTCTGACAGAATTTTTATGCAGTGATACATATTTAAAAGAAAGAGTACATAGCTTGATTGAAATACAGCAGATCTTCCATTTTTCCCTAACAAAAATAATTTAAAAATAGCAATATGCTCACTTCAGAAAGTCTTGCTTAATTATATGAGAATTTTGTTGACTATAGAAAATACTTTGCCAGGTGAAGGTCAACATTTATAAATAAACCCATATCTCACATTGTTTTTTATATATCTTTATATTTTACTTTTAGTATTAAAAAATGACAGCTTATTTCATGTGCATTAGTTAAAATTTTTCTTTTTTATCATTAATTAAATTTATTGATACAATTTAGATATACATAAGGATCGCATTCATTGAATGTAATTTGTACCTGTCCAATGATATATCTTGATTCTGATTTTTTCCCATTCACTTTCCCTCCTTCTACCCCTTTTCTCTTTCTTATTTACAAGAGCTTTGTTTCCACGTTATCTTCCTTTTCTCTTTTTTCTTTCCCTTCTTTCCTTTCCTTCTCCCCGCTCCATTGTGCTCCTCCCCATTTGAATATTTTCTCCCTTTTCCACAATATCTATTATATATTGGTCCTTATTTACACTTTTAGTTTCTCACACCAGAGAAACAATGCAATATTTACACATATGTGTTCGGGTTATTTAACTTAAGATTGTGGTCTCTAGATACATCTATTTAGATATATATGTCTCCAGTTTGTGCTTATTTATCATTGAGCCATATTTCATTGTAAAAGAAAATCTTTTTTATCCATTTATTGGTTCATTGGGTTGTTTCCAAAATTAAGCTATTACAAACTGTGCTGCTATGAACATGGGTGTGCATGTATCACTGTTTTTAATTCTTCCAGGAGGATACTGAGAAGAGGAATAGCTGGGCCAAATAGGACCCCTAGTTCTTGTTTTTTGAGGAATCTTCACACTGATTTCCACAGTCATTGGAGCAGTCTTCAATCAACAGTGGAGAAGAGTTCCTTCTTCCATACAGCCCCACCAGCAATTCTTATTGGTTGATATCTTGGTAACTGCCATTCTTTCTGGGGATAGATGGAATCTCAGTGTGGTTTTAATTGGCATCTCTAAAATGACCAGTGATGTTAAACATTTTTTCATATATTTTTATGCCATTTTGTACTTCTTTATCTGAGAAGTTGTATTCATCACAGATGCCCATTTTTGGATTAGGTCTTTAAATTTTGTGGGTTTTATTTTTTCAGTTCTTTATATATTCTAGATATTTGCCTTTTGTCTGAGGAACAGATGGTAAAATTTTTTTCCACTCTGTTGGTTTTCTTTTGACTCTGTCGGTGATTTATTTAACTGTGCAAAAGCTTTTTAATAAGATGAAATTGTAGTTGTTGATTCTGTGTAGTATTTCCTGTGCATTCAGGATTTTGTTCCTTAAGTCTTTGCATACACCTATGTCTTCAAGAGTTCCACCTATACTCACCTCCAGCAGATTTAGTGTTTCTGTTCTAATATATAGATCTTTCATCCATATTGATTTTTATTTTAGTGCATGGTAAGAAACACGGGTCTTCAGCCTGTGGAAAGCTTTTTCCAGCACCATTTATTAAAGAGACTATCGTTCTTCCAGTGAAGGTGTTTGGCTCTTTCCTTGAATATAAGTTGGCTAAGTGTGTTTAGAGTGGTTTCTGCATCTTCTATTCTTTCTCATTGATCTTTAGGTCTGTTATTTTTTGCCCGTACCATGCTGTTTTGTGTTTTGGTTTTTTTTAGTTCTTTTATTGGTACATTTTAGGTAT
>NW_004624911.1:2200662-2217803 GCF_000247695.1 Heterocephalus glaber
TGATTTTGTGGGGTGGAACACTCTGTAAACATCTATTAAGTCCATTTGTTCAATAGCTTGGTTCAGTTCTAGAATTTCCTTGTTAACTTTTTTTCTATTTGATCTGTCTATTTGTGATACTGGGTTATTGAGGTCCCCCACTACAATTGTGTTAATATTTAGTTGGTTTTTCATGTCTATTAATATTTATTTTGTATAGTTCGTACCATGCTGTTTTTATCACAGAAGCTTTGTAGTATAATTTCAAGTCAGGGATTGTGATACCCTCTGCAGTGCCTTTGGTAGCCAGAATTGTTTTTGCTACTCCATGTCTCTTTTTGTTCCAAATGAATTTTAGGATTTTTTTCTCTAGTTCTGTGAGGTATGCCATTGTTTTTTTATTAGGATTGCATTAAATCTGTCTAACAATTTTGAGAGTATGGTCATTTTTACTATGTTGATTCTTCCTATCCATGAGCAAGGTGTATCTTTCCATTTTCTGATAGCATCTTTGATCTACTTTTTCAGAGAACTGTAGTGTAGTTTTCTATGTAAAGATCTTTTACTTCCTTTGTGAGATCGATTTCTAAGTATTTCGTTTTGTTTATTCTATTGTGAAAGGGGTGATTTCCCTAATTTCTCTCTCAGTAAGTTTGTTATTTGTGACAGAAATGTATTAATATTTCAGTGTTGACTTTGTATCCAGCTACGTGACTGAATTTGGTCATTAAACCTAGAAATCTTTTGGTGGTGTTTTTGGGATCTTCTATGTAAAGCATCATGTCATCTACAAATAATGATAGTTAAGTTCTTGCTTCCTATCTTAATTCCTTTTATTTCTTTCTCTTGTCTAATTGCTGTAGCTAATGTTTCCAGAACTGTATTGAATAAGAGTGGTGTTAGTGAAAATCCTTCTCTTGTACCTGATTTTTAGAGTTAAAGCATTCATTCATTAAAGAGTTAGTATGATGTTAGGTCTTGGTTTGTCACAGATGGACTTTATCACATTGAGATAAAGACCATCTATTCCAATTTTCTGTAGAATTTTCATCATGACTGGATTTTGGACTTTCTCAAATGTTTTTCTGCATCTACTGAGATGATCATGTGATTTTTGTCCTTGGCTCTGTTAATATGTTGTATTATTTTATTGATTTTCATGTGTTGACCCATTCCTGCATCCCTTAGCTGAATCCTACTTGGTTGTGTTGTATAATTTTCTTGATAATTTGCTGCATTCTGCTTGCCAGTAACTTATTGAGCACTTTTGCCTCTATGTTAATTACAGAAATTGGCCTGTACTTCTCTTTTTTGGTTATATCCTTCACTGATTTTGGTATAAGGGTAATACTTGTTGGTAGGAATGACTTTGGGAGTATTGCTTCTCTTTCAATTTCCTTAAAGAGTTTCAGAAGTAGTGGTATTATATTTTCTCTAAATTTCTTGTGCAATTCAGCAGTGGGTTTATCCGGACGTGGACTTTTATTTGTTGTTGAGGTTTAAATTACATTTTTAATTTCATTGACTGATACTGTTATTTAGAATTTTTATATCATCTTGATTCAGCTTTAGTAAGTCATATGTACTTAGCAATCTGTCCATTTCTTCTGTGTTTTTTATCCTGTTAGAATAAAAATTCTTGAAGTACGTGTTGATGATCTTTTGGATTTCTATGGGATCCATTGTGGTTTCACCTTTTTCATGCCTGATTGAATGCATTTGAATCTTTTATTGCCTTTTTAAAAAGAATGGCTAAGTGTTTATCAATTTTTTAATCTTTCAAAGAAGAAACTCTTCCATTCATTGATTTTTTTGTATTGTTTTCTTAGTCTCAATTGCATTAATTTCTGCTCTAATCTTTAAAATGTCCTCCCTTATATGAGCTCTGGGGTTGACTTCTTCTTTTTCTAACAGTTTGAGGTTCAACATTAGATTGTTTACTTGAGCTTGTTCTGTTTCCTGATGTGGGAATTCACCACTAAAAATTTCCCTCATAGGACTGCTTTCATTGCATCCCATAAGTTTCAGTATGTTGTATCAGCATTATCATTTAATTATAGAAACTGTCTAATTTTCTTTAATTTCATTTGTGACCCATTGGTTGTTCAAGAGGATGTTTTTTAATTATCATGTGTTTATGCAATTTTTGTGGATTCTTTTGCTACTTATTTCCAGTTTCATTGCACTGTGGTCAGATAATGTACATGGGATAATTTCAATTCCTTTGCATTTACTTAAGTGTGTTCTATGGGCTAGTATGTGGTCTATTTTGTACAAGGTCACATGTGCAGCAGAGAAGAATGTGTATTCTGATGGTATTGGGTGGAACACTTTATAGACATCCACTAAGTGCATTTGTTTACAGGTTTGGTTCAGTTCTGATATTTCTTTGTTGATTTTTTGTCTAGTTGATCTGTCTATGTGTGACAGTGGGGTATTAAGAGCCCTCATTACAATTATTGTAGTGCTTATTTAATTTTTCATGTCTATTAATATTTGTTTTATAAAGTTGAGTGTGCCTGTATTTGGTGCATATATATATTTTGATTGTTATCTCTTCTTAGAGTTTTCTCTTAAGTATGTAATGACTTTCTTTGTCTCTTTTGATCAGTCTTGGCTTAAGTTCACTTTGTCTGCAAATAGAATAACTACCCCTGCCTTTTTCTGGGTTCCTGTTGCATGAAGTATTATTTTTCATCCTTTGACTTTCAGTTAATGAATTTCTTTTTGAGTTAAATGTGTTTCTTGTATGAAGCGTATTATTGTATCATTTCTTGATCCATTCTAGCAGTCTGTTTCTTTTTATTGGTGAAATGAGACCATTTACACTGATGGCTATTACTGGTATGTATTGGATTATCCTTGTGATATTATTTTCCTGTTGTTGCTTCCCTGTCTTTCCACTCTGTTTAATTGCTTGCCTTGCCAGGTAGCTTCTTTCTATTGATGTTCTTGAAATCTGGTCTTCTTTACCTCTTTCTAAATTATCTTAAAGTACATTTTGTAGAGCTACTTTGGTGGTTATGAATTTCAATTGTTCTTTTTCATGGGAGTATCTTATTTCTCTACTATTTCTGAACTATAGTTTTGCAGGGTACACCAATATGGGTTGGAGTTTATTTTCTTTCAGGACTTGAAATACTTATCTCCCAGATTTCCTTGAATTAAGGGTTTGTGTTAAGAAGTCTGGTGTAATTTATGTAGGCTTTCCTTTATAGATGAGTTGTTTCTTTTCTCTAACAGCTTTTAATATTCTGTTCTTAAGCTGGATTTCTAAAATCTTGATTATTATATTCTTGGTACAGATTTATTTTAGTCATGGGTGGTTGGAGTTCTATGTGCCTCATTTATCTATATATCAAGTTATTTTCCCATGCTTGGGAATTTTTCTGCCTTTACTTTTGTGAATAGTTTTTTTTTAATCTCCTGTACAATGACTCCTGCTCTTTCATTGACTTCAATCAATTTTATGTTCCTCTTCTTGCATAATCTTGCAGTTGTTGCATTTTTATATGGTTCTGTGCTATTTTTGATCTTTCTTTTTCATGGTCACTAATCTCAACCCTGACTTTTATCTCTGATATTCTGTCTTCACTTTTGCTCATTTGGCTTTGCAAACTTTCAATTTAATTTTTAATTTCCTGTGTTATCTGTTTGAATCTGTTTCATGTATCCCATCTATTACTATGTTGGGCATTCATGTTTTCCATCATTTTCCTAAGCTCCTCATGTTTTTGGCTATGTCTACTCTAGATTTGCTTAGGAGGTCCTTCATTATAATCATCATCTTTTTTTTCACCTGAGATATTATTTCTTCTTTGATTTTCTCTGTAGCCTCATTCATCTGTTTATTTACTTCTGCTGGTATCACTTCAGAAACAGTGGGTGGCTTCTGATTTCCTCTATCTCATTGTTCCCTGGATTTGTCCTGGGTGGCCTGGAGGCCTGTGGTTGCATTTTGCTTCTGCATCTTTCTATTTTTTTGATTTTAATTTGTTTTCTGTGTTGATGCTTGTAACTTTCTTATGTTTTATCACTAGTATTGAGGCTTCCCTAGAAAATGTCTATTCCTAAGAGATATCTCCCAGGCATAGCTGGCTCTTGGTATTTGTGTCTGTTCCAAGCTCCAACATTCCTATTTTACTAGGGATAAGAAGTTGCTATCTATTTGGCTTAGCTCCTAGTCCTTTGGTACTAGACTATGGTAAATATTATGACCCCAAAAAACCACAGTATTGTTATACAAGGGTGAGAAGCTAAATATAACAGGTATTACATCTGTTTAAAGTAGTACAATTAACAATAACAATATCAAGCACAGCCTAGAAACTGAAATACTGTTTTAACTGCTAATTTAGTACCTTTAACCATAGGAGCAATATCTATAGTTATATACCACTATCCAACGTAAACCAGGAATTTTCATGCAGTGAGTTTCCCCTAGTAGAGTGATTTTTCCCTTGTGTGTGGGGGGGGGGGGGGTTAAGAGAGATAGGGGACAAAACAGGGCAATAACTAAAGAGATATGTAGTAAAAGCAAGGGTGAAGGACAGAGGATGATCACACAAGCTTTGGGAAACTGGAAAAGAGGACAGGAAAGAAAGAATGAAGGAGAAAACAAAAGAACTTTGAAGTGGACCAGAAAGACTAGCAAAAATGTTTATTCACATGAAAATATCAAAAAATCATAAAGACAGTCAAGGAAAGAGAAACAATGTGGGCAAAACAAAACAAACAGTAAAAGTGAAAACCTAAAAAATGACCGCCCAAAAAAAGATGCTTGTGCTACTGGTCACAGGATGGGCGAGTGCTAATTTCCCACTCCTTGTCCCCTCTGTCCAAGGCTGCTTGCATCACTGGTCACAGCTGACCATGGTCCAATTCCCTTCTTGTACTAGGAGTAGGGCAGAAGGGATTGTGTTGTTCCACTAGCTATCTAAAATGCCACTACTGCTCCCTTGTTGTTACTAAAGGTTCCAGTTAGCCACTATGACCTGTGACAAAGAAAAAAAAACTGGCAGCCCATTGGGAAGGGAGCAGCTTCCTGGTCACTTGCCTCTGTGCGTACCAGCAAAATTCACTAGAAATATTTTGAGGAGGAGAATTTAACACTAAGTTTAAATTAAATGAGATTTGCTGAGGGTTATCTGACACCAAAAATAATAAATCACTTATTCACACCAAGTAATACATTCAGCAATTCTTATTCACTTACAAATTTAGAAATAATTGCATGCTACCTAAGCAGTTCATAAATATGTATTAATTTTATCAACAAACCATGAATCTAGAGTATATATATATATATTTTTTTTTTAAAAAAATACATTTAAATATATCAAGGTTACTAGCTAATATTGTTAACTTTCCTATTAAACAGGCTCATTTTTTCTTAGTAAAGGGAAATTTCATTTAAAATTTGGTAAAGTTGGAAAAACTCTGAAGTACTTGCATGGAGAATTCTACTAAATTGTGTTTGAAGGTTGAAATAATGAATTCTAGGTATTTGAATTGTGAATTTGACAACTTAAAATTCATTACATGAAATAATATTATATATGTAAAGATGTTCTCTGATATTGCACTTAGCTGACTACTTCCTCTTTAAGATGACCTTGTCTGTCTCCCAAGTAGTAAAGAAAGAAAAACATTGCTCTGCCCTGCTGAAATGCCTGAACAAAATTTGGTATGCTAATTAATGCAGTCTTTCAATTAACACTAACCAGGAGTAGCTATAATAACTGAAAAGTAGCATTAGCATTTTAAAGCATGAGTCTATTTTTACCAGTTAAAGGAGACTCTCAAAGTAAGGACATTCATAATCTTTCCACAGCCACAATTTTTGTTTGGCTTAGATAAGATACAGGCCATTCAATAATATAATAGTATATTTCCTACTAAACAGAAAATTTTAGCTCCTTAAAACTTCCCTGTGGGATCCTAGTAAGTTAACCAGGCAAGTAAAATACATTGTTTTTCACAAAAGTAATAGTTTAACCATTTTCTGTTGCCCTCAAATTTGAAAAGAGACTTGAAAATGCACATTTAATTGCTGATTTATTCCAGGTAGAAGTATGCAAATCAACCTTAAAATTACAAAAATATAAAAGTGGAATTGGACTTGAAATTCCTGGTATTATTGATTTTATAAGAAGCCATTCAAACAAATCATTTGTAAGTGGCCACTTATAGTTTTCTTTTTTTATAGTATTTTTAAAGTACATATTAGCAGTACATGAATTTTACAATAATCTGGGGGAATTGATATGTATGCATAATATATCTTCTCTTTTTTAATCCCCTTCCTCCTTCCTCCTCTGATTAACCTCTTACACTTCCCATTCCTGTTGATATTATTAATCTTAATTCATGTTTATGGCATAAAATGTGCACATTAATTGAAGTTATTAGGACCCTGTATTTGATGTATCCTCACTCAACCTATTTCTCCATTCACTCGTCCTTACCCCTCACCCTTGGTCCCTTAGACTTTTTTCCATCTGCAGGAGATCCATCTCCTTGTCTCTTTCTATCCTTCATTCTTTTCTCTTGCTTCACTCTTAGGATAACTTAAATGAGAGATACCATATGGTATTCTAGCTTGTGTGTCTGATTTATTTAAATTGACATTATATTTTACAGGTACATGCATTTTGCTACAAGCTTGTCAGATTTATCCTTCTTTATAGTGGAGTAGTATTGTGTTCAATATAGGTACCACATTTTATTTATCTAATCATCTGTTGATGGGTATACAGGCTGGTTTCAGGATTTAGCTCGTATGAATTGTGCTGCTATAACCACTGATATGCTGCAATATTGTCTGAAGATGTTTGGGGGAAATACCTAGAAGGGTGATACCTGGGTTATATGGAATTACTAACTTCAGTTCTTTCAGAAATCTCCATACTGATTTCCATAATGGATGTACTAGTTTACATTCTCACTAAAAATATATGAGGGTTTTTTTTCACCACAGTCATGCCAGCATTTGTTAATTTTATTCCTTTTTTCCTTTTTTTTTTTTTTTTTGTTGTTGGTACCAGGATTGAACTCAGGACCTTGTGATTGTCAGGCAGGTGGTGGCACTACTGAGCTAAATCCCCTGCCCTATTTTTTGATTTCTTGATTGTTGTCATTCTTTCTGCAGTAAGGTAGCATTGTTTTAATTTACTTCTCTCTAATGGTCAGAGATATAGATATTTTTCAAAAATTTGTTGGCTATTTGTACTTCTTCCTTTGAGTAGTGTTTGTTCATTTCACTTGCCCATTGATTGATTGAGTCCTTTATCATAGGTGATCTAATTTTTTATTTATGTATTCTAGATATTATTTATCTGTCTGAGGAATAGCTGGCAAATTATTTTTCCCATTTTTTCTATTGTCTTTTCACTCTAATTTATTTTTTGCTGTACAGAATCTTTTTAGTCTGTTATAATCACATTTGTTAATGTCATTATTATTATTGCTGTTATTTCTTGTGCAACTTTTTCTGTTTAGAAAATCCTTTCCTACAGCTATGGCTACTAGTGTCTTACCTATTCTATCTTCTAGTAGGTTTAATGTTTCTGTTTTAATGTTTATATATTTGATCCATTTTGACTTTAATTTAGTACATGGTGAGAGATATGGGTCCAGTTTCAATCTTCTACAGTTATCCAGTTTTCTCAATATCAGTTTTCTTTCCTCCACACTTTGTCCCCTTTGTCAAATAGCTCAATGTGTGCAAGAATGTTTCTGTATCTGCTCCATAGATCCATGTATCTGTTTTTATTCCAGCACCGTGCTGATTTTATTCCTATTGCTTTGTGGTACAGCTTCAAGGCAGGTATTGTAAGGACTCCTCCTTTGCTCTTGTTGCCCAAGTTTCCTTTCACTCTTCTGGATGGATCACTTCTGATTTCATATGAATTTAAGGCTTGTTTTATCTTGATCTACAGAATGTGCTGTTGGTATTTTAATCAGGATTGCCTTGAATCTGTTTAACAGTTTTGGGGGTTATGCCCATTTTGTCAATATTGGTTCTGCCTGTCCAAGAGCAGGAAACATCTTTCGAATTTCTTATGTCCTCTTCAATTTCCTTTGTTAAGAGTACTGTAGGTTTTTTTGTAGATATCTTTTACTTCCATAGTTAGGTTAATTCCTAGGTATTTCATTTTTTAAGCTACTATGAATAGTATTGTTTTCATAATTTCCTCCTCATCCACTTCATTATTGGTGTATACAAATGCTAGTGATTTTTGTGTGTTGATATTTTATCCTTCTATGTCACTGAAGTTGGTTATTGATTCCAAGAGATTTTAATGGAGTTATTCTAGTCTTTGATGTAGAGTATTATATCTTTTGCAAATCCAGCCATAAGATTCCCAGTACTTCATTACATAGCTAATTTCATTTTATTAAAATTTTTTGGCTTTCTATGATTTAAAATCTTGTAAACTCCAGTCATTGGTTACTACTAATTTTTCCCATTACATTAGCACACTGTTTTCAGCATATTTATTTTACCTTTTATAACCTTTTTCTGGCTATATAATTTGCACATAGTTTTACTTTCCTTTGTATAAAAGTTAATTTGAAGAAGCTAAAAAATTTCAAACAGATTTTTAAAAATGTCAACATATGTTGACAGTCAATTCAAAACTAATGGTCACACACACATATGCTCACATATGTATGCACTAATGTTTATTGATAAAGGAAAGAAAATTAGAAACTTCATCTAAAATGAACCTCCACAATGCTGTGTTTACCTAAGCTTCCTTTCTGAAAACTGTTTCTAAATATTCCTTATAGAATTATTCATACTCTTTAATAGTGTATATTCCAAGATGTATTTAAGATTTACCATAGGAGTAGCCATGTAGAAAGTCCCATTTTACATATGAATTTTACATTTAAAATTTAGGTCTAAACAATATAATGACAATGAATTTTATACTCCAATGATCAAGTGTGAGAAGATATTAGGCCATTTTCAAAGATTACCTATGATGCACTCTGTTTCCAGAATCAAAGGGCCAAATTAAGTCATCAAATCTAGTTCCAAGTTAAGATGAATCTTTGTCAATTGTATAGGATTTTATATCCCAAACTAAATTTTAATAGGCTAGAGATTGTGGCATGAGGGCAAATGCTACTGCTTTTAGTAGTTAAATTTTATTGTCCCTGTTTCTCACATTGACCACAAATTGGACTCCCAATTTTCCTTTTTTTCTGATGAAGGAATACAAAATACCTCTTTAAAGGGTTTTTCTGTTTTGTTTTTCCTCTACTCTTTTACAAAAAGAATCTTCCCTTTTTGCCTTGGTTGATCTGTGATTCTACAGAATTATATGACTATGCATCACACCATAGTACCTTAAAAGGTATAATTTTGTTTTCTTTTATTCTCTTACTGAGAGTCACATATGCACAGACAAACAGACACACACTACAATTCACCAGGACTATAACGTATACGTAAAACTATTGTTCATTTTTTCATTTAAAATGGATTTCTATCTATTTCTACTAACTTATTTCTATCAGTTTAATTCACTGATTTATCTATTTCAGACCTATCTATGGGTGTTAGTGCTGAATCTAACGCCTTTTAAAGAGTGTTTTGGCCCAAAGAAATTTCTCCTACTTAGAGTTATCTTCTTTCATTCTCTAATAGTAGGATTTATTCTGAGAGATAATGCATATTTATCTAAGCTTTATTTTTCTTTCTTTTCCAAGCATTTATTAAATACCAGTACCACATGGTGGAGCTATTAAAGACATGAATGCTGGCTAAGGCCAGGAGAACTGCTGTCCATTTTTCACGTTCACAGACCGGCTACTGCTTATAGTTGGGCAGTCCAGTGGCCTGCGAAGGAGGGGGCTAAAAACCCCAGAGCAACATTCAGCTGAACTGGGATGGAGCCAGGGATCAGGGCACTGGAAGACAATGATCTCACAGCCCTTTATCCTGGTGTGCCAGCTCTTTGGCTCCAAAGACAAAACATAAAGGCTCTCTTTTGGCTGAGATGACACATCCAGGTGATGGAAAAGAAAGCCAGAGAGGCTGGGGAAGGGGAACAGCAGTTGCTTTTTATTGACTTGGGAGTGGGCTCCGCAGCAAGGTCCCTTTGGGTTTAAGAGCATTTTTCTGTTTCCTTTCTTCCTCCTGAAACTTCTCCTGCTGCCTGAGCTGCCAGGCCTGTAACCCAGCATCCATTTCCTATGACAGCAGAACGACTCGTCTCCGCGAAAGACCAGTTTGGAAGCTCGGTGAGAGGCCCGTAGCCGGAAGGGCTGGCGGCCAGGCCCGGCTGGAGGCGCCACTGGCTGCCCTCCGGAGCCTACCCGCTTCAGTGCAGCCTCCGGACATCTATAGAGAGCAGAGTTCCCAAGGTAGCCATGCTGAGGCGGAGGAGCCGGAAGTGAGATAATGCATATTTACTAGTGTAATATTAATCAACTGTATTACTATATTATAGATATCAACTTGGTTTTTGTCATTTCTAACACCTTACTTTTTTATTAGTACATATTTGCAGTACATCCAGATTACAATCATTTGTCCAGCAGGTACATGTACAAATTAATAGCAACTGATTCTTTTTTTAATCCTCTTCCTTTTTTCTCCTACCTCCCTTTCCTCTTCTTTAAATCCTCTCCCCTAATTTTCATTCTTGTTGATATTATTAACCATATGTTTATGACATATTTTTCATTCATTGAAGTTATTAGGTTACTGTCCATGGCATATTTTATGTATTTCCCCTCCCCTCCTCTGCCCCTCTCACATTCTCTTGGATCTCTTCCCATTTGCAAGAGATCTATCCCCTTGTCACCTTCTATCCATCCTTTATGATGCTTTTTATTTGTACTTTGCCTTACTCAAATGAGATACTATATGGCATTTAAGCTTGTGTGTCTGCTTTAATTCACTCAACATATTTTCCAGATGCATCCATTTTTACATAAATATTTTCAAAATTGTCCATCTTTATAGGTGAGTAGGTAGTATTCCATCATGTATAGATTCCATATATTTTTATCCAGTCATCTGTTGATAAATATACAGGCTGCTTCCAGGATTTAACTATTATGAATTGTGGTACTACAAATATTGTTATACATGTATCACTATACAATGATGTTTTTATCACTTTGAAGAAGATAACTAGAGGGGGGATAGTTGGGCTGTATGAAATTTCTAGTTTTAGGCCTTTGAGGATTTCCATAATGGTTGCAACAGTTTACAATCCCACCAACAACATAGAAGTGGTCCTATTTCACCACAACCTTGCCAGCATTCATAATTTTTTCATTTCCTGATGATTACCATTCTTTCTGCTGTAAGAGGGAATCTTATGGTTCTTTTAATTTGCATTTTTCTAGTGGTCAGGGATGTTGAATATTTTTTTATGTAATTGTTGGCTATTTGCATGTCCACCTTTGAGAAGTATCTGTTTATATCAATTGCATATTTCTTTTTTTAAATTATATTGGTACATTTAAGGTATACAATATAATGACATTCATCACTGGAAATTCGCACCTTTACATACTCTCTTGGTTCTTATTTTTCCTCACTTCAACACCTCCACCCCTCCCTATTTACAAAGACTTTGTTTCCATTTTTTTCTTTTTCTCAAATTAATTCCATTTCCTTCTTTCTTTTCCCCTCCCCATCCCACTTCCCCTTCCTCTTTGCATCTTTTCTTCCTATTTCACATTATCTATTATACCTTTTAGTCCTTATTTACATTTTCAACTTCTCACACTAGAAAAACAATTTGGCATTTACACGTGTGTCCTATTTATTTTACTTAAGAGTATCCCCTCAATGTGCATCCATTTAGCTAGAAATGTCTCTAGTGTCTCAAAATTTATGGCTGAGTAATACTCCATTTTATATAAAAAACACACACACACATTTTCTTTATCCAGTCTCCAGTTGATGGGCAACTGGGTTGCTACCAACTTTTAGATATCATGAATTGTGCTGCTATGAACATGGGTCCACATATATCACTGTGGTATGATTCTTTTAATTCTTTTGGGAAGATACTCAGCAGGGGAATAGCTGGGTCAAATGGGACTTCCAATCCTAGCTCTTTGAGGTATCTCCATACTGATATACACAGTGGTTGCACCAGTCTACACTCCCACCAGGAGTGGAGGAGGGTTCCTTTTTCCCCACAGCCATGCCAGTATTTGTTATTGGTTGACTTCATGAGAGCAGAAATTTTTTCTGGGTAGAGTGGAATCTCAGTGTTGTTTTCATTTGCATCTCTCAAATGACCAGAGATGTTAAACATTTTTTCATATGTTTATTTGTTATTTCTACTTCTTTGTCTGAGAAATGTCTGTTCATTTCAGATGCCCATTTTTAGATTGGGTCTTTAAATTTGGGAAGTCTGACTTTTTTCACTTCTTTATAGATTCGAGATAGTAGACCTTTGTCTGAGGAATAGCAGGTGAAAATTTTTTCCCACATTGTGGGTTGTCTGTCCACACTGTTGGTGGCTTCTCTTGCTGTGAAGAAGCTTTTTAATAAGACGAGATCCCACTTGTTGATTGTTGGTGCTAGTTCATGGGGAACTGAGGTTTTGTTCATAAAATCTTTTTCTATGCCAATATCTTCAAGAGTTCTACCTAACCTCTGTTCCACCCAGTTCAGCGTTTCTGTTTTAATATTTAGATCTTTAATCCATTTTGATTTTAGGTGAGTGCATGGTGAGAGATACAGGTGTAGTTTTAATCTTTGGCAAGTTGAAACCCAATTTTTCCAGCACCATTTATTAAAGAGGCTAGCTTTTCTCCAGTGAGGGTGTTTGGATCCTATGTGGAAGAGGAGATGGCTGAGTGTGTCTGGAGATGTTTCTGCATCTTCTAATCTCTTCCATTGGTCCTCAGGTCTGTTTCATCTCCAGTACTGCTTTTATTATGGTGGCTTTGTAGTATAGTTTCAAGTTGGGGATGGTGATACCCCTACCTTGACTTTATTGCCTAGTATTGCTTTTGCTATTCTGGTTCTCTTCTTGTTCCAAATGAATTTTTGGGTTGTTTTCTCCAGGTCTGTGAAGTATGCTGCTGGGATGTCAATTGGGAGTGTATTGAATCCATATAGCAGTTTTGGAAGTATGGCCATTTTCACTATATTGATTCTTCCTACCCAGGAGCAAGTGATGTCTTTCCATTTTCTGATATTCTCTTCAATCTCTTTTTTCAGAGTGCTATGATTTTCAGAGTAGAGATATTGATTTCTTTTGTTAGGTTGATTCCTGGGTATTTCAATTTTTTGGATGGCATTGTGAAAGAATTGATAGCCCCATTTCTCTTTCAGTGAGTCTGTTTTTCATGTACAGAAAAGCTATAGATTTTTGTGTGTTGACCTTGTAACCAGCTACTTGACTAAATTTGGTTATTAAGTCTAGAAGACTTTTGGTGGAGTTCTTGGGGTCTTCTATATCCAGTATCATGTCATCTGCAAATAATGACAATTTGAGTTCTTCATTTCCTATCTTTATTCCTTTCTCTTGTCTAATTGCTGCAGCTAATGTTTCCAAAACTATGTTGAAGTGTTGGTAGAAGACAACTTTGTCTTGTTTTTGATTTAATGTGAAGGATTTCAGTTTTTGACAATTTAGTATATTGGCTGTTGGTTTTACATAGATGGCTTTTATCAGATTGAGATAGAGACTGCATTCCAATTTCCAGAGAGTTTTTATCATAAGTGCATTTTGGATTTTGTCAAATGCTTTTTCTGCATCTATTGAAATGATCATATGATTTTTGTCCTTGGCTATATTAATGTAGTGTATTACATTTATTGATTTGTATATGTTGAACCACCAAGGCATACCTGGAATGAATCCCACTTGGTCAGGGTGTATGATCTTCTTGACAATCTTCTGCATTCTATTTGGCAGTATCTTATTCAGGATTTTTGCATCTATGTTCATTAGTGAGATTGGACTATAGTTCTCTTTTTTAATTAAGTCTTTTTCTGCTTTGGGGATCAAGGTGATGCTTGCTTTCAGGAATGAATTTGGGAGTATTGCTTCCCCTTCAATTTCATTGAAGAGTTTAAACAGGAGTGACAGTAGTTCCTCTATAAATTTCTTCTGGAATACAGCTGTGAAGCCATCAGGACCCGGACATTTCTTAGTTGGTAAGGTTTTAATTACATTTTCATTTTTTAATAAATAACTTTACTATCAAACACACACACATACAAAAAATTAAAACCATTCCAAGAAGAATAATGCAAGTTGAAAAAACTACAATAATATTCAAATGCAGTAGAACTCAACCAAAACAAAACTGAAAAGCACTTAAACATTTTTTGATATAACTTAAAAAAGCATCTCAAGCACCAACAAGACACCAGAGGATGTGATTTGTTTCAGAAATTACATTTTCGATTTCATTGATTGATATTGGGTTGTTTAGAATTTTTAGGTCTTCTTCGTTCAACTTTGGTAATTCACATGTGTCTAGGAATCTGTCCATTTCATCTGTGTTTTCCATCTTATTGACATATAGATTCTGGAAGTAGGTATTGATGATCCTCTGGATTTCTGCTGGGTCCATTGAAATTCCACCCTTTTCATTCCTAATTGCATGGATTTGGGCCTTTCCTTTTGTTGATAAAGTTGGCTAAGGCTTTGTCAATGTTGTTTATTCTTTTGAAGAACCAACTCTTGGCTTCATTGATTTTTTGTATTGTTTTCTTAGTCTCCATTGCATTGATTTCTACCCTGATATTTATAATTTCCTCCCTTCTATGGACTTTGGGTTTGTCCTGCTCTTCTTTCTTTGGAAACTTGAGGTTCAGCATCAGGTTGTTTAAATGGGCTCGTTCTGTTTTCCTAATGTGAATATTCACTGTTACGAATTTCCCTCATAAGAGTGATTTCATTGTGTTCCATAGATCCCAATATGTTATACTAACATTGTCATTTAGTTGTGGGAACTGTCTGATTTCTTCTTTAATTTCCTCTGTGATGCATTGGTTATTCAGAAGTGTGTTGTTCAATTTCCATGTGTTTATGAAATTCTTTTGGTTTCTTTTGCTGTTGATCTCCAATTTCATCACACTATGGTCTGACAATATACACGAGATAACTTCAATTCCTTTGCACTTACTTAAACATGTTCTATGAGCGAGTATGTGGTCTATTTTAGAGAATGACCCATGTGCAGCTGAAAAGAATGTGTATTCTGATTTTATGGGGTGGAACACTCTCTAAACATCTGTTAATTTCATTTTTCCAACAGTTTCATTGAGTTCTAGTATTTCATTGTTTATTTTTTATCTAGTTGATCTATTTGTGACAGTGGGGTATTGAGGTCCCTCACTACTATTGTATTAGTGCTTATTTGATTTTTCATGTCCGTTAGTATTTGTTTTATATAGTTGGGCACACTAGTGTTTGGTCCATAGATATTAATGATTGTCATCTCTTCCTCTTGGTTTGTTCCCTTTACAAGAATGTAGTGTCCTTTTTTGTCTATTTTAATCAGTATTGATTTGAAATCCACTTTACCTACAAAGAAGATAGTTGTTTTGGGGGTTCCAGTAGCATGGAGCATTGTTTTTCACCCTTTAACTTTCAGCCTATGAGTTTCTTTTTGAATTAATTGTGTTTCTTGTATGCTGCATATCATTGGATCTTGCTTCTTGACCCATTCTGCCAGTCTGTTTCTTTCGATTGGTGAATTGATACCATTAACATTGATGTTTATAACTGATACGTATTGACTTACCCTTGTAACTTTTTCTTTTTGTTGGATTAATTTCTTGTGCCTGATGGATTAATTCTGCTGGGATTCCTGTGGTTGTGATCCTCATTGTCTTTTCCTAAGATATTGTTCAAAATTTTTGGAGTGCTGGTTTGGTATTTATGAAGTTCCTAAGGTCCTCTTTGTCATGAAAGTATCTTATTTCTCCATCAATTTTGAAAGATAGTTTTGCAGGGTACATCAATCTGGGTTGGAGGTTGTTTTCTTTTAGAGCTTGAAATACATTGCTCCATGCTCTTCTTGCCTTGTGGGTTTGTGTTGAGAAGTCTGCTGTGATTCTGATGGGCTTTCCTTTGTATGAGATTTGTTTCTTTTCTCTAACTGCTTGTAGAATTTTGTTCTGTTGGGTTTTTGGAATCTTAAGTATTGTATGCCTATGTATAGAATTTCTTTTGATCATGGCTAGTTGTAGTCCTGTGTTTCTCACTTATCTCTGTGTCAAGTTCCTTTCCCCTGTTTGGGAAGTTTTCTGCCATTACTCTGTAAACAGTTTTTTTTAGGTTGTCTGCATTCTCTCTTGTTTCTTCATTGACTCCAATCAGTGTGATGCTATTCTTCTTTGTATCATCTAGAACCTGCTGGATTAATTTCTTCTGGTCCCTTTCTATTTTTAAGAAATGTTTCTTTTCCTGGTCACTAATTACAATCATATCTTCTATATCTGAAATTCTGTCATTGCATTGACTCATTCTGCTGCGTAAACTTTCAATGGAGTTTTTAATCTCCTGGAAATCTCTTTTGATCTGTTTTATGGATTCCATTTGTTTACTGTGTTGCAGTTCCATAATTCAATTGCCTATTTCTTGATTGGGTCTTTTATCTTAGGTGGTCTAATATTTTTTAGGTCTTTATATATTCAATATAATATGTGTCTGTCTCAGGAATAGCTGGCAAAATCATCCCATTCTGTAGGCAATTTTTTCACTGTATTTATTAATTCTCTTTCTGTGTAAAATGTTTTTAATTTCATGTAATTCTAATGACTGATTTTCACTATTACTTTCATGCATTTCTGGTTTTGTTCAGAAAATCTTTTCCTACACATAAGATTTGAAATATTTTATCTATTTTAGCTTCTGGTATGCTAAATGTTTCTGCTTTAATGCTTAGATCTTTGATCCATTTTTATTGTATTTTGATTCATTGTGAGAAGTTATGTGTCCAATTTCATTTTTCTGCAAACAGATATGCAGTTTTCCGAGGGCCATTTTTGAAAAGGCTATCTTTCCACCAACATGTTTTGGCCCCTTTCTCAAAGGTCTATTAGCTGAATACATAATATTCTTTTTTTATTATTATTAAATTCTTTTATTGGTACATTGTAGGTATACAACACAATTACATTTCTCATTGGGAATTGTACCTTTACATAATGC
>NW_004624911.1:2232357-2246458 GCF_000247695.1 Heterocephalus glaber
GAGAATCACAGCATCACTGGATCACTGAAGTCTCAGTTGTGACCAGAGGCCAAACTGGAGTTATTCTGTAGCTTGGCTGTAGGCAAGAGAACTAGGCTAACCAAATGATTTTTCCCTAGAATTATGTAGCATTGCTCCCAACATTTCTCCATCAATTTTGAAAGATAGCTTTGCAGGGTACATCAACCTGGGTTGGAGGCTGTTTTCCTTTAGGGCTTGGAGTATGTTACTCCAAGTTCTTCTTGCCTTGAGAGTTTGCATTGAGAAGTCTGCTGTGATTCTGATGGGTTTTTCTTTGTATGCGATTTGTTTCTTTTCTCTAACTGCTTGTCCAACTTTGTTCTGTTGAGTTTCTGGAATCTTAACAATTATATGCCTAGGTGTAGAATTTTTTTTTTTATCATGGCTACTTGGAGTCCTATATGCTTCACTTATCTATATGTCAAGTTCTTTTCCCCTGCTTGGGAAGTTTTCTGCCATTCCTTCTCTGAACAGTTTTTATGTCATCTGCACTCTCTACTGTTTCTTCCTGATGTTGTTCTTCTTTGCATTGTCTAGCAGATGCTGGATTGATTTCTCATGTTCCTTTACAATTTTGAAGAAATTTTTCTTTTCCTGGTCACTAATTGCAATCTTATATTCTATATCTGAAATTCTGTCTTCACATTGGTTCATTGTGCTGTGTAGATTTTCAATTGAGTTTTTGATCTCCTGGAAATCTGTTTGCATCTGTTTATGGATTCCATTTTTTTCCTATGTTGGGATTCCATCATGCTCCTCAGCTCCTCTCTAGATTTATTAATCACGTCTTGCACTACTAGCACAATCTCTGGTTTTATCTGAGAAATTATTTCTGATTTCATTTTTTCCAGATTCTTTTTGGTTGCCAGTTCAGGGAGTCCAGGTGGTTGAGTATCAGATTGTTCCATCTAATTTCCCTTTGAGGTTGCTGTAGGTGATCTGGAAGTGTAGTTTTGAGACCTATTTACTTATCTTCTCATTTGTATGGGAGGTGGGGGTGCAATTGGTGCCTGCACGGCTCACCTCTGGGCTGGGAGCATTGGAACAGCAGCCCAGAAGCCCCTTCCTCTGGGCTGGGAGCGGTGGAGCCTGTGTCATCTTTAGTAAGTCACTTAACCACTCTACACTTTAGTTTCCTATTGTGTAAATCAGAATTCAAAATATGACCTAAATGACTGAAAATAGAGGACAGACTATTTTGAAAGGAGACTGGTGCTAGGGAGAAATGGGAGAAAGGAGAAGGCAAGAAGGGTCGTAGGAAACATGTATTTTTCCAAAGCACAATATATGGAAATGTTACAATGAAAGCTATGAATTTGCACAATCAATATGAATGAATAATAATAATAATAAAATCATGAAATACTAATTTAATGAGATAATATATCACTAGAAAAGTGCCTGGCACAACATTAACTGGCATATACATTTTATTATTTATTACTACTAAGGTACAATAAAATTTTAAACTATTCAACCAAAAGGACTAGTTTAGTAGAAATACATTGGTAAAATTAAGAGTAATAAATCATAACTTATTTTCTCAAATGACCAACTACATTATGGAACAAAGATACAGTGTAAAAATAAATATTTTGTACATGTGTATAATGCCAAATTTATTTAATATAAAATCCTTCCTATATGTTATAAAAAGCTAAGTAATAAAATGGAAAACATATATGTTACTATCTTCTTAATAAAATGTGATGCGCAACCACTTTGGAAAAGTAGTTTGAGAGGTTTTTGCAAAATAAAACACACCATTAACTATATAGTATCAAACAATTGCATTCCTTGCTATTTATCCAAAGGAGTTGAAAACACGTCCACATGGAAACACTTGTACAGATGTTTATGGTAGTTTTATTCATAATTGCCAAAGCGTAAAATTATCCAAAATGCACTTCACTAGGTGACTGGAGAAATAAACTATTGTAGATTCAGAAATGGGCTATTATTCAACAATTAAATGAAATGAGTCAGTGAGGCATAAAAATACGTAGATACAGGAAACTTAAATATATATTGCTAAAGTGAATGAAGCCAGTCTGAAAATGCTGTATTATAACAGATCCATGACTTTCTGGAGGATACAAAACTATAGAGACAGTAAAACAATCAGTGGCTTCTAGGAATGTGATGAGGTAGAAAACCACAGAGGTCTTCTAAGATAAATGAAATTATTCTGAAATGATATATTGATAGATAGCTATAATTAAAATTGTTCCAAATCCTAAAGTGAATCCTAATAAACTATGCTCTTTGGCAGACATTATGTGTTAATGTAAACTTGTTGATTATTACAAATGTGCAAGTCTGGAAGAGAGTTTTTATGTGAGGTGATTCATGTGTAAGAGCAAAAAGCATTTAGAATATCTCTGTTACTTCCATTCAATATTGCTGTGAAAAATTACTCTTAAAATACAAAATGTATTTTTAAAATAAAAAAGGGTCAATTTTCTCTAAAGATACTCTGGGAGTAAAATTGTAAATGAATAATTCATCCTCAATCCTTCCATTGCTGGAGACTTTATGGCAAAATTTTATTTTATTTTTGTAAATTTTAATATAACAAAAGCAGTTATTAATAAAGAAAATATAAAAGCCATTCTATGAAAGAAATTTTCATAACACAAAATTATTAGAAAATAACAATAGTAAATTCACTGTGCATCATGATCTAAAAAGAATATATTTTCATTTGCTAATCTCTTAGCTCATTTCCTAATAATACTATATGATTTTTCTTTGCTTAAAACATTTTAGATATTTGTAAAGTATCTCAAATTCTGTATAATTTTGAACAATTTCTTCCTATTTCACTGTATTTATTATTCTTTTTTTGGTACCAGGGATCAATGTATTTATTATTCTTTTTGGTCTTTATTGTCACTTTTGGTTCCTCACAGCAGAGAGACAGTGGAATATTTACAAATATGTGTTTGATTTATTTCACTTAAAATTATGTTCTCAATGTGCATCCATTTACCTATAAATGTCTCAAGTTTATCCTTCTTTATGGCTGAATAGTACTCCATGATGTAAAAGAACCACATCTTTCTTATCCATTCATCACATGATAGGCATTTGGGTTGTTTCCAAGATTTAGATATTACCAATTGTGCCACTATAAACATGGATGCACATATATCACTATGGTATGATGCTTTTAATTCTTTGGGGAAAATACCCAGCAGGGGACTACCTGGGTCAAATGGGACCTCTAATCCTAGTTTTTTTGAGGAATTTCCACACTGATTTCCACAGCGGTGGCACAAGACTACACTACCACCAACAGTGGAGAAGAATTCTTTTCTCCCCACAGGCCTTCCAGTATTTATTGTTGGATTATTTCTTGACAATAGCCATTCTTTCTGGGGTTAGATGGCATCTCAGTGTTGTTTTAATTTGAACTTCTTAAATGACAAGTGACACTGAATATTTTTTCATGTGTTTATTTGCTGTTTCTACTTCATTTGAGAAGTGTGCATTTATCTCAGATGCCCATTTTTGAATTATTTCTTTAAATTTGGATGGACTGATTTTTTTTCAATTCTTTATATGTCTGGGACCACTGACTAGAAATGTTTTCCAACTCAGTGGGTTTTCTCTTCACTCTGTTGATGACTTATTTATTTTGCAAAAGTTTTTTAATAAGATGAGGTCTCATTTGTTCATTTTTTGTAGTATTTCCCATACAGTATGGGTTTGTTCATGAAATCTTTACCTACTCCTATGTCCTCGAGTGTTCTATTCTCTCTTTCAGAAGATTTAGTATTTCTGTTTTAATATTTAAATCTTTGATCCATTTTGATTTTAGATTAGTGCATGGTAAGAGACATGTGTCTAGTTTTAGTCTTCATAATGTAAAAGTCAGTTTTCCCAGCAGCATTTATTAAAGAGGCTATCTTTCTTCCAGTGAACATATTTGGCCTTTTTGTTGAAGCTAAGGTGGTTAAGTGTGTTTGAGGTTCTTTCTCCATCTCCTAGTCTGTTCCATTGATCTTCAGGTCTTTTTTTGGGGGGGGCATTACCATGCTACTTTTATCACAGAATCTCTGTAGTATAATTTCAAGCCAGGGGTTGTGATGCCTTCTCCCTTGCCTTTGTTGTCCAGAATTGTTTTTGCTATTCCAGGTCTCTTCTTGTTCCAAATGAATTTTTGGAATGTCTTCTCAAGTTCTGTGAGGTGTGCTAATGGTATTTTGATGGGGATTGTGTTAATTCTGCATAACAATATTGAGTATGACCATCTTCACTATGTTGGTTCTTCCTACACAAGAGCAAGAGATATCTTCCCATTTTCTGATATCCTCTTCAATCTCCTTTTTCAGAGTACTGTAATTTTCATTGTAAAGATGTTTTACTTCATTTGTGAGATTGATTCCTAAGTATTTCATTTTTTGATGCTATTGGGAAAAAGGTAATGTTTCACTAATTTCACTCTGTGAGTTTGTTATTTCTGTACAGGAATGCTATTGCTTTTTGAGTGTTGACTTTGTACACAGCTATGCCACTGAATTTGGTTGTAAATCCAGAAGTCTTTTGGTGGAATTTTTGGGGTCTTCTATGTAACGTATCATGTCTTCCACAAATAATGATAATTTAACTACTTCCTTCCCTGTCTTTATCCTTTTTATTTCTTTCTCTTCTCCAATTGCTCTGACTAAAGTTTCCAATACTCTATTGAGTAAGAGTGGTGATAATGGACATCCTTGTCTTGTTTCTGAAGAGTGAAAGCTTTCAGTTTTTGACCATTTAGTATGATGTTTGCTTTTGGTTTCTCATAGGGGCTTTTATCAGATTGAGGTAAAGACCATTTATTCCAATTTAATGTAGAATTTTTATCATGAATGGATGTTGGACTTTGTTAAATGCTTTTTCTGCATCTTTTGAGGTGATCATATGATTTTTATCTTTGACTCTGTTGATATGGTGTATTACGTTTATTGATTTCCATATATTGAACCATCCTTGCATCCCTGGGGTGAATCCTACTTGGTCATGGTCCATCATCTTCATGATGATTTGCTGCATTCTGTTTGCCAGTATCTTATTGAGGATATTTGCATCTATGTTTATTAAGGATATTGTCCTGTAGTTCTCTTTTTAGTTTGGGTCTTTCTCTGGGTTGGTATTAGGGTAATACTTGCTTCCAGGAATGATTTTAGGAGTATTGCTTCCCTTTCAATTTCATTGAAGAGTTTGAAATGTAAAATTTCTTGTAGAATTTAGCAGTGAAACCATCAGGGCCTGGGCTTTTCTTTGTTGGTAGGTTTTTAATTACATTTTCAATTTCATTACTGATATTGGGTTATTTAGAATTTTTATTTTTTCATGATTCAGCTTTGGTAATTCATATATATCTGGCAATCTGTCCATTTCTTCTGTGCTCTCTATATTATTAGAGCACTGGTTCTCTAGGTAGATGTTGTTGATCGTCTGACTTTCTAAAGGATCCATTGTGAATTCACCCTCTTCATTCCTTATGTCATGAATTTGAGTCTTTTTGTTCCTGTTTTTTATTAGATTAGCTAAGGTTTTATAAATTTTTTAAGGCTTTCAAAGATCAACTCTTCAATTAATTGATTCTTTATGTTATTTTCTTAGTCTCAATTGTATTACTGTCTGCTCTGATCTTTATAATTTCCTGTCTTGTATGAAATTTGGGCTTGACTTGTGCTTCTTTTACTAGATGTTTGAGGCTCAGCATTAGGTTATTTATTTGAGCTCATTCTGTTTTCCTGGTATGAGAATTTACTGCTATGCATTTTCCTCTTAGGACTGCCTTCATTGTGTCCCATAGGTTCTGATATCTTATATGGGCATTATCACTTAATTGTATATACTGTCTAATTTGTTCTTTCATTTCATCTGTGACCCCTTGGTTGTTCACCAGGATGTTATTTAATTTCTATGTATTTATGCAGTTTTTGTGGATTATTTTCCTGTTGATTTCCAGTTTCACTGCACTATGGTCTGATAATATGCATGGGATAGTTTCAATTCCATTGCATTTACTTAAGCATGTTCTATGAGCTAGTATGTGGTTCATTTTGGAAAATTTCCCATGTGCAGCTGAAAAGAATGTTTATTTTTATATTGTGGTATGAAATACACTGTAGACATCCACTAAGTCCATTTGTTCACAGGTTTTGTTCAGTTCTGATATTTCTTTCATTTATTTTTTGTCTAGTTGATCTGTCTGTTTGTGACAATTGGGTATTAAGGTCCCTTACTATAATTGTATGAGTACTTATTTGATTTTTCATGTCTCATAATATTTGTTTTACATAGTTGGGTGCACTGGTATTTGGTGCATATATATTTATGATTGTTATCGCTTCCTATTGGATTGTTCCTGTTACAAGAATGTGATGACCTTTGTCTCTCTTAATCAGTCTTGGCTTGAAATCCACTTTGTCTGCAAACAGTATAGCTACCTCTGCTTTTTTCTGGCTTCTTATAGCATGAAGTATTATTTTCCATCCTTTGACTTTTAATCTATGAATTTCCATTAGGGTTAAATGTGTTTCCTGTATGCAGCAAATTATTGGATCTTGTCTCTTGATCCATTCTGCCAGTCTGTTTCTTTTGATTCATGAGTTCAGACCATTTACATTGATGGCATTGATTGGCATATCCTGTCACGTTATTGTCCTCCTGTTGGTTTCCTGTCTTTTCCTTCTGTTTAATTGCTTGCCTTGCCTGGTGACTTCTTTCTATAGATGTTTTGGAGTTGTGTTCTTCATTGTCACTTCCTAAAATATTTTTCAGGGCATTTTGTAGAGCTAGTTTAGTGGACATGAAACTCTTCATTTGTTCTTTGTCATGAAAGTCTCTTATTTCTCCACTGAATTTGAAAGGTAGTTTTGCAGAGTACATCAATCTAGGTTGGAAGGTGTTTTATTTTGGAACCTGGAGTACTTCACTCCAAGCTCTCCTTGACTTAAGAGTTTGTGTTGAGAAGTCTTCTATGATTTTGATGGGTTTTCTTTGTAGGCGATTTATTTCTTTTCTCTTAACAGCTTTTAGTAATCTATTCTTGTGCTGAATTTCTGGGATTTTGATAATTATATACCTTGGTATGGATTTATTTTGGTCATGTTTTGTTGGTGTTCTATATGACTCACTTATTTGCATAATAAATTCCTTTTCCATGTTTGGTAAGTTTTCTACCATTACTTCTTTGAAAAATGTGGAATGATTCATGAATTTATGTGTCATCCTTGTGCATGGGCTATGCTAAGCTTCTCTATATCAGTCCAGTTTTAGTATATGTGCTGCTGAAGCATGCAATGTAGCAGGTTTTATTAGCATTGTTTAAGATGATATTTTGACTCTAATTGGTAATTCATACAGCCAAAATCATTGGTAGATCTAGGCCTTTTCATGTCACTACATTCTGTTTGCACTGAGAGTATAAAATTACAGGTTATCTTATTGGTCATAATCAGGGTTCATTTAAAATTATGGGTTGGCTAATAAATGAGCAAAAGAGAATCCACAAAATTTCAAGACTATGTAAGCATTAGATTTTTTCAAATTATAAACATAGTGACAATATATTTATAGTTAATGGGAGAAGAATTTGAGAAGAAAGCAAGATTATTTAAAGAAATTATTCTAAAAGAAACAAATCACCTGTATAAGACATAAAAATCACAATAGACTTCTCAACATAAACCATTATGTCAAGGAGAGATTGGAGTGAAGTATTTCAAGCCTTAAAAGAAAACAACCTCCAAACCAGATTTTTGTATACTGCAAAATTATTTTTCAAAAATTGATAGAGAAATAAGACACTTCTGTGATAAAGAAAACCTAATGAAAATTCATGACCACTAAATCAACACTCCAAGAGTTCTGAAGGATAGTTTAGGAAAGAATAAAAACACCAATTACAATAATTCCAAGAAAATGAATTCACCAGGAAAGGCAAGAAATTAAAAAGTAGGTAAAGAAAAGGAAACCATAACAGGAAAATATTACAACAACAAGGGTAATCAATAACTTTCATTGTAACCATAAATGTGAATGGTTTTAATTCACCAATCAAAATAAACAAATTTGCAGAATGGATCAAGAAACAAGATCCAACTATATTTTGTATATAAGAATCACACTTAACTCCGAAAGAAAACCATAGACAGAATGTCAAAAGATGGAAAACAATACTCTAAAAAACAGGAAACTGGAATAAAGCAGGAATAGCTATTTCTTTTTGCAGACAAAATGAATTTCATGCCAAGACTGATCAGAAGAGACAAAGTAGGTTGCTACATACTTGTTAAGGTAACAATGCAAGAAGAGATAACACTCATATATGGACCAAATATTGGCACTCTCAACTATATAAAACAACACTAATGGATATGAAAAACCAGATATATACTAATACAATTCTAATGGGGGACTTCAACAACCCACTGTCACAAATAGATCAACTAGATTAAAAAAATGAAAAAAATAAATATCAGAGCTGAACCAAATCTTTCAACAAATGGACTTAGTAGGTTTCTATAGAGTGTTCTACCCAACAACAGAATACACATTCTTCTCAGCAGCACTTGGGACTTTCTCCAAAATAGACGACATAGTAGCTCATAGAACATGCTTAAATTAACACAAAGGAACTGAAACTATCCCATGCATATTATCAGACCATAGTGCAATGAAATTGGAGATCAGTAGCACAAGAAAATACAAAACTTATAAATTAAACAATATCTTCTTGAATAGTCAACAAGTCACAGATGAATTCAAAGAAGAGATTAGAGTTTCTACAATTGAACAATAATCCCAATACAACATGGTGGAACTTATGGGACACAATGAAAACTATCCTACAAGGGAAGTTTATAGCAGTGAATTTCTGCATCAGAAAAGTGGAGTGAGCTCAAATAAATAACCTAACATTGAACTCCAAAGTTCTAGAAAAAAAGAATAATTTATACTAATAGCTCTCTTATGAGAAAGGAAATTATGAAAATTAGAGCAGAAATTAATGCAATGCAGACTAAAAAATCAATACAGAGAATCAATGAATCAAAGAGTTGATTCTTTAAAAGATTAAATAAAATAGACAAACCCTTAGCCAACCTTATCAAAAAAGGAAAGAAAAGGCACAAGTCTGAGCAATTAGGAATGAAAGGGGAGAAATAACAACAAATTCTGTAGAAAACCAGAAGATCCTCTGTATCTACTTTGAAAACCTGTACTCAAATAAGGTGGAAATTTAAGAAATAGATTCTTAGATAAGTATGAATTACCAAAAATGAATCAAGAAGATATAAAAATTCTAAACAATCTAATATCAGTCAATGAAATTGAAGAAGGAATTTTTTTAAAACTACCAATAAAGAAAAGCCCACATCCAGATGGATTCACTGATGAATTGTCCAAGAACTTAAAGAAGGTCAAATGCTACTACTCCTTAAACTCTTTAATGAAATAGAAAGGGAAACAATATTACCAAAGTTATTTTTAGAAGAAGAAAAAATGACTTGAGGACTTCAAAAGAATCAGCAGGACTCCAGACTTTGCAACCTCAGAGTTGCAAAGGTGAAAGACTTTGCTTTGGGAAGAGAAGCAGAGAACATGACTTGCAAGAATGTAAAAAGCCTAGAGAAACTTTTCCGTGGAATTGAGTTCATGATGCTCAGCAATCTAAGGACTTTACCTCAATGCCCAACATTGAAGGAAGCCTGGCTACTGCTACAGCTAGTGGCAGACAATGACATCATCCATTTGGTGCTAGCTTTAGATGCATGCAGAATGAAAGAGTTGTGGGGTTAGGAAGATTTCCACCGACATTTCAGAAGGCCTGGGAGGCCAGGAAGTGTGCTCCTGAAGGGAAGTTTGTGAAGCTGTGAGTGTGAAGTAAATGGTGCAGTGGAGAATTCAGAAGGTTAGAGAAGCCAAGGACATACACCATCTGAGGAAAGCTTCAAGCAGGGAGCAAAACTGGCCCAAGAGAGAAGCCATGGGAGCTACACCCACTGGTAGTCCCATAGAGGCAGGGCCACTCAAGCCCTTTGTGGTTCACATCTTACTGTAGATTGTATTAGATGCTGGGTATGAAACTATGAGACAGAATGTTTTTCATGATGAATTCTGGACTTGCTTTTATCCTGTTCCTTTCAATGTCCTTATTTGTACCTTTGAGTATAGTATTGTTTATCTTGTGCCATTGTACATTGGAAGTGTTTAACTCTCTTTTCATTTGTACAAAGGTTCATGGTTCACAGTTTGCTTTAAATATCAAAGGACACTTTGGACTTGGACTTTTCAGCAATGTTGATACTATGGGGACTTTGGGAACTCTTAGAGGACTAAATGCCTTTTCTATAAAGGGATGTGCATGAGTTTTGGGGGGCCTAGGATTGGAATATTGTGGCTTCTACCTATATAGACTCACAGGTGAGGCATTAGGAACTGACAATCTAGGGTGTGTGATCTTGGAATCTTGGTGCAATAATAGGATTAAGGGGGCTCCACCCTGGGTATGAGTGCTACCCACTCTAGTCTGGATAGGATATAAGGGACAGAAAGAGTACTGCTGCCATTTTTTCTGTTCCACTCCTTTGCTACCTTCTTCCTGCTATGAATTTGTTTCTTCTTTGTCATGTTCCTCTCCCATGCCACCCTGCCTTAAAGCCAGCTGACTGTGGACTGAAATCTCTTTAAACTGTGGTCCAAAATAAACCTTAACTCCTTTAAATTTGGGTATTGGATGCTTTGTCTCAGCAGTTAGAAAAGTAACTATGACAGTGAGGATTTCATAACAGGGAAAAACATGTAAATATTCAAACTCGGCCTTAATATTGATTTCTAACCAGGCTTATTTGTTAATGTAACTGTGTAATTGCTTTAATGGACAATTATCTCCACCTTGTAAAGTTGAATCAATCCATATCACTCTATCACTGCAATGTCCAAACCATTACTGATTCAAATATTGTATCTAGAAGCAAAGACAATCCTTTGTTGAGACTTCTAATTTAATTTATAAATTGTGGGCAAATGACACTAGGTTAGTGCTGCCATCAGCTAAACACCATCTGACCTTGACAGTTCTGACAATTTAAAAAGGCAGTTGGTAATGACTGACTCACTAGAGAACCACTCATTATCTCTCTAAAATTGCTTCATTTTCACCTGAGTACTGTAGAATTACAGACCTTTACTAAATTGCCAAGTAATATGTTCCTTTGTATTCCCTAATTTTATGCTTTGATTTTTTCAGCATCTCTGCAGGATTGTATCCCTTCCTGTGTGTGATAGGATATGTAGACTTTCTCCAGTAGAAAGTATTGTTGGCACATGCATTTTTTTTTGTTTATATCACCTATATGCCTTTCTGTGCATGAGAGTTCTTCATAATTTTTGAAAAGAGAGAGTCCAAACATCAGTCATCATTTGAGCAAAATATTTATCATGGTAAATTTAAATGATAAACACAAAAATGCCTATATGAATCCATGGAAATTACTTTAGTAAAGCAACAATTCCCATAAGAAATTAAGTTATTGAAAACTTTCCCTACTAAAAGTTGAAAAATCTACCATTAATAAGAAATATGGAAAGAAATTTTGCAAGAGAAATATCTATAGCCAAACAAATTCTGGAGTCAGTAAAATATCTCTTCCCTAGTTACTCTATGATTCACATCTGACTCATACTTATCTCACATTAACTAGATGTCTTCATTCTGTTTTCCTCCAATATTTAGTACCAATTAAACATATAGTCTTTCCGGAAGATTAATATATATATTTAGTATTGAGAAATTATGCTTAAAATATATATTTGAAAACAAAATTTCAGTTCATTATATATGGTTTTCTACTTATGTGATTACCTAGTAAATGCAAAAAAATTTCATACTTTTTATGACTTATATTGTGATGTTCCCCCAAAGCCACACCCACTCATAGGTGGGGCTATTTGGAGGAAAGTGTATAATGGTTCTGTGATTTTGGATTAGTCTACTGATTGGTTTACCATAGTTCTAGGTGCATATAATGGATTTACTGTAGAGGGAAGACCAACCATGGATGTGGACAGAACCAACCAATAGGCTTCTAGCCTGGATGAAATCAAAAGGGAAATAAGAAAGGCTAGTTGTCTCCTTCCTGCCATGCCATTGATTGTTTCTCCTATGTTCTGCCATGCTGCCTTGGAGCCAGCCAAATATAGACTGAAACCTCTACAAACTGTGTGACAAAATCAGCCTCTCCTCCTCTAACTTATAACTGTTGGCTATTTTGTTACAGCAATGAGATAGTAACTAAGACAATACTTGATATCTCCCTTCAAGGCCAGAAGACCACAAAGTAGACCATAAAGCATGCTTAAATAAATACAAAAGAATCAAAATTATCCCCTGTATAATCTCAGATCCTAATATAATGAAACCATAAATCAATAGCAAAAGAAACCACAGAATTATATAAACATATGGAAGTTAAACAATATACTCTTGAATAATCAATGGGTCACAGAAGAAATAAAGAAAATTAGACATTTTCTGAAATCAAATGATAACGCTATTATAACATACCAAAAACTATGGGACACAATGAAAGCGTTCCTAAAGAGATTATAGCTCTAATTACTCACATCAGATAAACAGAGCAAGCTCATATTTAAAATTAATGATGCACCTCAATGTCCTAGAAAAAAAAGAATATTCCAAATACAAAGCTGGTATAAAGAATGATATTATAAGGATCAGAGAAGTAATTAATGAAATAGATACTAAATTATACAAAATCAATGAATCATAGAGAAAATAAACAAAATAGACAAAGCCTCAGTCAATCTTTACTAAAGAAAGAAAAGACCCATACCAATGCACTTAGAAACAAAAAAGGCAAAATCCCTGAAATCCAGATTATTAGTTCTTTCCTTGATACTCTATAATCCCATTAATCGGAGAACCCAGAAGAAAGAGATGGATTCCAAGATACCTATAAATTATCCAAACATAGTCTAGAAGATATAAAAATGGTGACTAATAAAATAAAAGGCAATTTATAAAACAATAATAACACTACACCCTACCAAGGTCCCCAGTCCCGCAGAACACTCCGAAGCAGCCCGCTGCAGACAGGCAGGTCTGTGCACGACCTACCGAGGTCCTGAGTCATGCAGATGAGTCAGAATCACCCTGCTGCAGACAGGCAAGTCTCCCCACACCCTGCTGAGGTCTCCAGTTGTGCAGAACACACGCCGAATCAGCCCGCTGCAGACAGGAAGGTCTGTGCATGCACTACCGAGGTCCTGAGTCACACGGAAGACACCAAATCACCCCACTGCAGACAGGCAGCCACCTGATACCACATTAGAAAGGTGCAGAGAACACCAGACCATGACACCAAGGTACTGAGTCCCACTGTTCCCGGCCAAGAGGTAGAGGCTTCTGAGCCGTGATCCCACTGCTCCTGGTCCAGAGGAAGGGGCTTCCCAGTCACCATCCCTCCCGCTGCTCCCAGCCCAGCAGAAAGGGCTTTTGGGCCACCTTCTGTCCCGCTGCTCCTGGCCCAGAGGAAGGGGATTCCGGGCCACCATCCCTCCCACATCTCCCAGCCCAGAAGGAGGGGCTTGTGAGCCACCATCCCACTGCTGCTGGTCCAGAGGAAGGGGTTTCCCAGCCACCATCGTTCCGGCTGCTCCCAGCCCACAGGAAAGGGCTGTTGGGTCACCATCCCTACCGATGCTCTTGGCCCCTGTATCACCTCACCCACCTGAGAAGAAGTAATCCATGCAGGTGCTAACAGCCCCATGCTCCAGTTGAAATGAGAAAACACATAAATAAGTCTCAAAACCAGACTTCCAGATCACCTACAGTAACCTCAAAGGGAAATAAGATGGGACACTCTGATACTCAACCACCTGGACCCACTGAACTGGCAACAAAAGGGGATCTGGAAAAACAGAAACCAGAAATAATTTCTCAGATAACAGGAGGAAGTGTGCCCTTAGAGCAAGACATGATTAATAAATCTAGAGAGGAGCTCAGGAACATGATGGAATCCCAACATAAGAAACAAATGGAATCCATAAAAGAGAT
>NW_004624911.1:2267827-2280932 GCF_000247695.1 Heterocephalus glaber
TTTTCCTAATATGCATATTCACTGCTATGAATTTCCCTCATAAGATTGCTTTCATTGTGTCCCATAGATTTTGATATGTTGTATTGTCATTGTCATTTAATTGAAGGGGCTGTCTGATTTCATTTTCAATTTCGCCTGTGACCCATTGTTTATTCAGAACGTGTGTTGCTCAGTTTCCATGTTTTTATGAAATTTTTGCTGTTTCTTTTGCTATTAATCTCCAATTTTATCACACTATGGTCTGATAATGTATAGGGGATAACTTCATTTCCTTTGCACTTATCTAAAAATGTTCTATGAGCAAATATGTGGTCTATTTTGGAGAACAATGCATGTGCATCTGAAAAGAATGTGTATTCTGATTTTGTGGGGTGGAACATTCTTTAGACATCTGTTACGTTCATTTGTTCAAGAGTTTGGTTGAGTTCTAGTATTTCATTGCTTACTTTTTGTCTAGTTGATCTATCTATTTGTGACAATGGGGTATTGAGTTCTCCAACTACTATTGCATTAGTGCTTATATGATTTTTCATGTCTGTTAGTATTTGTTTTATATAGTTGAGCGGACTACCATTTGGTGCATAGATTTTTATGATTGTCATGTCTTCCTCTTGGATTGTTCCCTTTATAAGGATGTAGTGCCCTTCTTTGTCTCTTTTAATCAGTGTGGGTTTGAAATCTACTTGGTCTTCAAAGAGGATAGCTACTCCTGCTTTTTGGGGGGTGAGGGGGCTCCTGTTGCATGGAGTATTGTTTTCTACCCTTTAAATTTCAATCCATGAGTTACTTTTGGAATTGTGTTTCTTGTATGCAGCATATTGTTGGATTTTGCTTCTTCACCAATTCTACCAGTTTATTTCTTTTGATTGGTGAGTTGAGAACATTACCATTCATGGTTATAACTTATATGTATTGAATTATCATTGTCATGACATTTTCTTTTTGTTGGATTCTGCCCATTTCCTTTTAATATCTTGTTGTGCCTGGTGGATTCATTCTGCTGAGATTCGGGGGGTTATGATCCTCATTGTCTTTTCCTAGGATTTTGTCTAAAATATTTTGGAGTGCTGGTTTGGTATTCATGAACTTCCTAAGGTGTTCTATATCATGAAAACATCTTTTTTTTTTTCAGTGCAGGGGATCAAACTTGGGTCCTTGCGCTTGTGCAACAGGTGGTGAAACCACTGAGATAAATCCCTGGCCTTGTCATGAAACTGTCTTATTTCACCATCAACTTTGAAATATAGTTTTGCAGGGTACACCAATCTGGGTTGGAGGTTGTTTTCCTTTAGGTCTTGACATACATCATTCAAACCTCTTCTTGCATTGACGATTTGCCTTGAGAAGTCTGCTGTGATTCTGATGGGCTTTCCTTTGTACAAAATTTGTTTCTTTTCTCTAACTGCTTGTAGAGCTTTGTTCTTATGTTGAGTTTCTGGAATCTGAACAATGATTGGCCTATGTGTAGATTTGATGAAGGCTAGTTGGAGTCCTATATGCCTCACTTATCTGTATGTCAAATTCTTTTCCACTGCTTGGAATGTTTTCTGCCATCACTTCTGTGAACAGTTTTTTTATGTCATCTGTACTCTCTCCTGTTTCTTCATTGACGCCAATCAGTCTTATTTCATTCTTCTTTGCATCATCTAGCAGCTGCTGGATTGATTTCTCATGATCCCTTATAATTTTAAATAATTATTTTTTTTCCTTGTCACTAATTGCAATCTTATCTTCCATATCTGAAATTCTGTCCTCACATTGGCTCATTCTGCTGCATAGGCTTTCAATGGAGTTTTTAATCTCCTGGAAATCTGTTTGCATCTGTTTTATGAATTCCATTTGTTTTCTATGTTGGGATTCCATCATGTTCTTCAGCTTCTCTATTTGTTTATCTGCGTCCTCTCTAGATTTCTTAATCATGTCTTGCACTATGGGCACAGTCTTTGCTGTTATCTGAGAAATTATTTCTAATTTCATTTTTTCCATTTCCTCTTTCTTTTCTAGGTCAGGGAGTCCAGGTGGTTGAGTATCAGAGTGTGCCATCTCCTTTCCCTTTGGGTTTGCTGTAGGTGATCTACAAGTCTGGTTCTGAGGCTTGTTTACGTGTCTTCACATTTCAATGGGGGGGTGCTGCTGGCACTCACCCAGCTCACCTCCTCTGTGCTGGAAGTGGTGGTAGGTTGGCCTGGAAGCGTGCTTCTCTGCACTGGGAGCTGTAACATGTTGACCTGGAAGCCTACTCTGTGGTGGTAGATGTGGCACATTGACCTGGGAGCCTCCTCTGCACTGGGAGCTGTGGCTCATTGACCCAGAAGCCTCATGTGCTCTGGGAGCTGTGGCACATTAACCAACTTAACTTTACTATAATCTCTGTTGAATAAAACACTGCATTTAAATTTAATAGGTCCCATTTTCCCCATAAGTGTAATGGAGAAAATAGTGCTTGTAATATGCAGATTAATTGGGAAAATATTCTTAAAAATTTTGATACAATACCTGACATGTAGTAAATTTCCAAAAATATTATCTTCTGTTATTTTAGTTATATTTTTATGTAAATTCAAAAAACATTCACTGAACTGTTGGAATGGGAGAGAGAGAGAAGGAAATATGGGATGTTATCTGGATTTTTAACCTGAGTGATTTGAATGAATGATGATTCCATCAGTTATTATAGGCTATGGATTAGATTTGTGGAAAAGGAATTAAAAAGTAATCAAGTTTAGTTGGAAGGCACTCAGCTTTTTGTTCCATTGACCATTGACAGGGAGATGTTCATTGAAGAGTTTGATATTTTAATATAAATGCAAAAAAGGGGCCACAACTACATAAGGAGGTTAGAAATCTTCTCAGTATAGATCATATATGAAATAACAGAGAGAATACAAAACAGTGAGAATGGCAAGGTGGGGATATATCTTCAAGAAAATACTACTATTTATGCCATTTGTGAAGTGCCTCCATACAAAAAATAAGTAGACATATCAGAAAACAAGAGAAAAATCACTAAACAATATCATCAAAGAAGCTAAGAAAATAGAATTTCAAAAAAAAGTAAGTGAAATAAATAGAAACAAGGATAAAAGTCATATGTAACCTAAGTTGATGTAGGAAAAAAAGTCTTCTACAAAATTCAACATGCTTTAAGAAGACTAGTACAGAAGAGGCAATCAGACTGCTGCAACTGCGCCCAGCCTAGTAGTCACTGCTCACTGTTTATGTGTCCTAGTTCTCTTTCCACAGAAAGTCAGAGCCTAGTGAATGATGTATTCACAGGATAGTGCCTCCTCAGGTCAAGGCACTAAAGAAGGCTTAGGTCAGAGAACCACTGTGAGAGCAATGGTGGAGTTAGTGTTCATGAGCTCTGGGGAAAGGAAGAAGCAAGACCACAGCTCTGGATAGGAAGATAGAGCCAGTAATCAAGGGTTAAATGGGTCTGTGAGTATCAGAGGCATGCAGCAGCTGTGACCAGTGTGACCAGTGTGACCTGAGGATGGAGAAAAAGCACTATAGCAGCTAAAGAGTGGGCACTCTCCAACCACCTTCCCAAATGCCTCAAACTCTGTGCCCCTGTGGTATCTCACCCACGATTTACTCTCAAATGCCACCAAAAGCTCAATCTATGTGAGATCACCAAAGCAGCTGAGTTCAGAGCTCCTGTTTGCTCCCTCTAATTGGCTTCCAAATGTTATTCAATTCCAGGCAGAAGCAGTCTCTTCTGACAAACCCTAAACACCACTGAATCCATGGGAAGGATAGAGATACCTTGAGAGGAACTAGAAGACAGTTTAGTGCAAGGAGAAAGCCAGAGAGGACTAGGGGTAGGGTGGAGAGTAGAGGTCAGAAGGTAATGCATGGTGTGCTTAGTTAGGCACAGAAAGAGCAGACATGAACAGCTGCAGAGATTTTCATAGAGAGAGGGACATGGAGATCAAGGAAGGGCTCCTAGAAATCAGCAGAATACTAAGTGTTTGACCAGTCCTACTCAGATCTCCATTCCAATGCAATTAAAGGTATCCAATAATAAAATAGAGATACAAAAATTTAGGTAGTCATGACCACAGAAGTGCAATTGAAGTCTAACAAAGTTGTGTCTGTAGAGGAAACAAGAAGCAGGCTCAATGGTCTGGCCAGACTTTCAAACCCCTCACTCACAGGTAAGAGATAATATCACAGTGGAGTGTGGGGAGACCCTGGCCAAAAGAGTGATTAAAGTGCATGGGTAAAGATGAAGGGACCTTGGAACAAGTTTCTAGGCATCTGGACTGCATGGTTAGAGTTTAGAGCAGAATGTGCAGGGCAATAGACAGCAGAATTAAGTGCAGTTTGTTCTCAGAGGTGTTTGCTTTGGACATTGTGTCCTCTCTACCAGAATAAGATTGCTTAAACTAGATCAATATCTGTCACATGACCAAACCATCCCATTCTGGCCCTATACCCTGATCAAATGTTGCAAAAACTTTTCTTTTACATCTTTGTTCTCATGTCTTTGGGCAACAAATAAATAACCACAGAGGTCTCAGATTATTGCTGTTTCCCTGAAGCTCTCTTATGCTGAGGAAGCGGCCCCTCTGTGTCCTCTCACTGACTGAACTAAAGTCTTGTGTCTGAGGAATCTTTCTCATCCTCTGCACAGTAATGGTCGCCACCCTGCAACAGAAGGGAACTAGCTCAAGCACTACTGTCCTGATGACAACCACAGAGGACAGAAGATCAGCCTTCCTACAAGACAAAGTCTCTCATTTTCAAAAATTTATATTTTGTATTAGTACGTGTTTATAGTATATAATGATCTCATTCCTCATGGGGAGTTAGAACATGTACATTAAACATATTAATTCTTTTTAAAATCTCCTTCTCCCTTCTTTCCCTCTGCCTTCCCTCCATCTCTACATCCTGTTCCCACATGCAGAAAATCTCTTGTTATTTCATATAATCTATCTTTTATTGTGCATTTTATTTATATTTTGAGTTTCTCATATAAAAGTAACATACTTAAGCTTGTTTCTCTGATTTATTTCACTTAATATTATGGTCTCAATATGTATCCATTTTCCTATAAATGACTTAAGATTATTCTTCTTTATGGCAAGTTAGGACTGTATTGTGTATAAATATCTCATGTTCTTATCCATTCATTACTTGATGGACATATAAAATCATTTTTGAAATAAAAGGGAAGAACACAGTAGTTAAATTCTGACTGAAGAATAAATAAGACTGAGAAGACTCTTTTTTGTTTTGTGTGTGTGTATGTTTTCTTTTTCCCCTCTCATGAGGTAATTTTATATGTGAAATAAATAGAAATTAATTAATTCTTTATTTTAAATACTATCTTTTATGGATATGTCACCAAATATTGTGTATGTAGGTTTCAAACACAATATATCTACTAGCATATTAATTGCTTCTGACTTTCTTTTTGCTTCCCCAATATCCCATTATACTTTCCTCTGCACCTGCAAATAATTTCTCAAAACCTTCATTTCTCCCTCTATTCCAGACATAAAAATGATACCACAAAAGTGCCATGTCTTTTCTGTCTTTTCTTTACTCTTATCATTTTTCTTCTTCCTTTCTAAGTTATTTTCTTCCTTTCCATTTTTCTTCTCTCCTTCAATCATCCTCTACATGCCACCCTACTTGACATCAAAACTACTTCACAGTTTTCCTAGATTACTGAAAAAGTGTGAAATTATTAAAACAGGTTTTAATTTATATGATTGAAATGTCATTGTTTCTGTAGATAAGAATATAACCAGTAGCTGTTCTTTCCTTACAAAATAGTAACCAGGAATCTTGTTACATTGTATAGATTGATTATTTGTACTATCACAGAAACATACAAATTAAAGGAATCTCCACAGTAGCAACACAACATTTCTACCCTAAATGATCTTCAACCTTCAACACAGAGGCAATAGAAACATGAGGAAACAAGACAATAAGATGCCACCAGTATCACTTAACTATCAAAAAGATGATCTTACAATGACTGAAGTGGAGGAAGTTTCAGGTAAATAATTTAAAAAAATGTTTAAAATATTCTTTGAATGGATCAAAGAAGAAACTAATATGCAAATACAAAAGATACTCAGTGTGCCTATAGAAAATTAAACAGATAAAGGATTAGATTGATAAACTGTTCAATGAGTTTAAAAAGACACAAATAAAAGTTGATTAAATTGAAGAAGACAATCTCATATATGAATTACAACTTTTGCAAAGATTTAGAGAATATGAAAAGGAATTAAACAAAAATAATAGATATGAACATTCAATTGAAAGTATGGGCAACAGGAATGACCAATATAAGAGGATACTACCAAAACTTGAAGACAAGATTGATGTAGAACATGTAGTCAGCAACACCCCAAAAACAAAGACAACATAGAACCTGGATGCAATAGCTTCTAGATGACTAAAAAAATCAACCTAATAATTATAGGACTTATCGATAAATCAGAAGATGTCACTAAAGTTATAATAATTTATCTACCCAAATCATAGCAGAACATCTCCTAAATCTAAGAAGAGTTCAATATATAGGTAAATGAGACATTTAGAACCCCAAACAGGCACAATCAGAAAAGAACATCCCCAGAATACAGGAATTAGTCACAAAGGAACAACAGTAAAATCTATAAAGTTAAGGCAATTAAGTAGGAACAGATTTTCAACACAAATTCCAATAAAGCTTGGAATGAAGTTTTTTCAATCCATAAATGAAAATAATTGCCAATCAGAATTTTTATATCTTATAAAATGATCCCTCCAAATTGATAGATAAAGAAAAAACTTTCAGCAGCAAAGTGAACCTAAAGAAATTCATGACTACCAAACCAGCACTACAGAGAGTGTACATAAAAACACCCTAAATGGAGACACACCATCATATGAAGTGAAGAAAATACAAGGATAAATATTACTTGCCTTCTCTTATCTCAGAAACTCAAAGTATAAATAACTTAAAGAGTGAACTAAAAGAGAGGCAGTAGAAAAAAGGGTTGTAGATTTTATGGAGATGGGAATGGATCTGTGGAAAGGGTAGGATGAGGGTACCAGAAGTAAAAATGATCAAGATGCAATTTGAATATTTACCAATTTCCCAAGATGAATGTAATTATTATATAATTCAAGGATAAACAAAAAATAAAAAACACAAAAACAAAAACATTCTTTACAGAACTAGAAAAATCTATCTTAAAATTCACATGGAAATCCAAAAGGTCAAGAATAACTAAAGCAAACCCAAGAAACAGGAACAATGCTGGGGGCATTACAATAGCCAATCTCTTATTATTCTACAAAGTCATAGTAACAAAAAAATATTATTGGCACAAAAAAATGGGCCAGGGATTTAGCTGAGTGATGCTACTGCCTGCCTTGCAAGTGCAAGGTCCTAAGTTTGATCAGCGGTAACAAAAAAAGAAAAATACAGTGATAGTAATTGTATGAAAGATTCAGAAATAAGCCCAAGCACCTACAGCCACCTATTATTGACAAAGGGCACAAAACCATGTGCTTGAAATAAGACAGCCTCTTAAACAGATGGTGCTGGGAAAACTGTACATCTACATGCATAAAATTGGAACTAGATTCTTACCACTTACCCTATAACAATATCAAGTCAAAATGGATCAAAGACCTAGACATAAGAACAGAAATGTTGAAAATGCTACAAGAAATATGGGAAACTCTTGAAACCATAGGCACAGGCAAAGACTTCCTGAATAAGAATCTATCAACACAAGAAACAACAGAAAAAAATTAACAAATGTGACAACGTTCAGTTAAAATCTACTGTTTGCCAAAAAACAGTAAAAGAATAGTTTATAGAATGGGAAAATATACTGCCAGCTACTCTTCTGATAGGAGATTAATATTTAGAATATGCAAAGAATACAAAAAATTAACAAATAACTCAAGGAAACCAATGAATAAAGGGCAAATAAATTGAACAGATATTTACAAAAAAATAAAAATGGTAATTAGTATATAAAATATTCAACATATTTATCCATCAAAGAAATAAAAATCAAAATTGTATTGAGATTTCATCTCATCCTGGTCAGGAAGATTATCATTAAGAATACAAAAACATGTGTGTCCTATTTATTTCACTTAAGAGTATGGCCTCAATGTGCATCCATTTAGCTATGAATTTCTCTAATTTCTCATGCTTTAGGGCTGAGTAGTACTCCATTTTATTTTTTAAAAATCACATTTTTTTATCCAGTTTCCAGTTGATGGGCAACTGGGCTGCTTCCAAATTTTAGCTTTTCCAAACTGTGCTGCTATGAACATGGGTGCACATATATCACTGTGGTATGATCCTTTTAATTCTTTGGTGAAGATACTCAGGAGAGAAATAGCTAGGTCAAATGGAACCTCTAATCCTAGATTTTGAGGTATCTCCATACTGATTTCCACAGTAGTTGCACCAGTCTACACCCTCACCAACAGTGGAGAAGTGTTCCTTTTTCCCCACAGCCCAACCAGCATTTGTTATTGGTTGATTTCTTGATACCAGCCATGCTTTCTGGAGTGAGGTGGAATTTCAGTGTTGTTTTCATTTGCATCTCAAAAATGGCCAGTGATGTTGAACATTTTTTCATATGTTTATTTGCTGTTTCTACTTTGTCTGAGAAAAGTCTGTTCATTTCAGATGCCCTTTTTTGGATTGTGTCCTTAAATTTGGGAGGTCTGATTTTAAGTTCTTTATATATTCCAGATAGTACCTTTGTCTGAGGAACAGCTGGTGAAAAATTTTTCCCATATTGTGGATTGTCTCTTCATGCTGTTGGTGGTTTCTCTTGCTGTGCAGAAGCTTTTTAAGAAGAGATGCCACTTGTTGATTCTTTGTGCTAGTTCACAAGTAACTGAGGTTTTGTTCATGAAATCTTTTCCTACATCATTTTCTTCAAGAGTTCTACTTAACGACTCTTCCATCAGGTTTAGTGTTTTTGTTTTAATAATCAGATCCTTAATCCATTTCAACTTTAGCTTAGTGCATGATGAGAGATATAGGTGCACTTTTAATCTTTGGCAAGTTGAAACCCTATTTTTTCAGCACTATTTATTGAAGAGGCTATCTTGCCTCCAATGAGGGTGTTTGGCTCCTTTGTCAAAAATGAGGTGGCTGAATATGTCTCGAGTTGTTTCTGTATCTTCTAATCTGTTCCACTGATCCTCAGGTCTGTTTCTTTGCCAGTACCATGCTGTTTTTATCCCAGTAGCTTTGTAGTTTAGTTTCAAGTTTCTACTTGTCATTTTTGACTAGAATTACTTTTTGACTAGAATTACTTTTGGTGTTCTAGGTCTCTTCTGGTTCCAGATTAATTTTTGGATTGTTTTCTCAAGTTCTGTGAAGTATCCTTTTGGAATTTCAAAATCTAGTGTGAGAAACTGAAAGTGTGAATAAGGATAAAAAGGTATAATAGATAATGTGAAATAGGAAGAAAATGTCCAAAGGAGAAGGGGAAGTGGGAGGGAGAGGGGAAAGGAAAGAAGGAAAAAGAATAAGTATGAGAAAAGGAAAAAAACAGAAACAAAGTCTTTGTAAATAGGAATGGGTGGAGGGTTGAAAGGAGGGGAGGGTAATGGGGAAAAAATAAGAACCATGATATATTATGTAAAGGCAAAAATTCCCAATGATTAATGTCATCATATTGTATGCCTAAAATGTACCAATAAAATTAATAAAAATTTTATAAAAAGAATACAAAAACAATAAGTGCTGGTGAGAATGGGATGAAAAAGGAAGTCTTCAGAACTAATGGTAGGAATGTAAGTTAGTAGAGTCAATATAGAAATCAGTTTGGATATTCCAAACAGATTGACAAATAGATCTACCATATGACCCAGCTATAGTACTCTTTGGTATATTTCTGAAGGAAGAAAACTCAGTATCTAGAGGGATCCCTTCAAATCTATGTATATTACAGAACAATTCTCAGTACCAAATTATGGAAACAGACTAAATGCCCACCAACATATAATGAATAAATAAAATGTGGAATATTAGTCAGACATAAAGAAGAACATGATTATGTCATTTGCGGGAAAATGAATGGAACTGGAGATCATCATGTTAAGCAAAATAATTCAGACTCAAAAAGAAGTATCACATGTTTTTCCTAATTGTGGAATCTTAAAAAAATGATATGAAAACAAAAGGGAGACTATTAGACAATAGGAAGGGAACAAGTGGGGGCCGAAAGAAGAGGAATAGGTGCGGTAAATGAGATAAAAATATACACATGTATAAACAATCTACACTGAGATTCAGTATTTTGTAAATTTAATAGGCACTAAGAAATTATTTTATATATTTATATATTTAAAAGAAGTGCATGAATGAAGAAAACTATTAATGACACATAAAGTTATAGAAATGAAAAACTGATTGCTGTGAGTTAGAGGCCAGCCTGGGCTACATAGTGGGGTCAAAGCCAGCCAGAACTACATAGTGAGAACCTTTCTAAAAATGTCAAAAAAGAAAAAAGAAAAACTTTCACTGAATTTAGCAAATAGGTGACCACTGTTAATCTTATGAGGAATGTGAGCAGTGAGCAGACTAGTTTACAATGTTTTAAGGAACAAATGGGAATTTACAAAGTTTTAGATAGTTGATGTAAGTTTCCCATTTGAAAAGGCTATCAGAGAAAAAGTATTCAAAAGTATATATCTTTTATCTGCTATTTATTTTTTCCAAAAAATTGTTTATAACTTGGTTGTAAGATCTTCCTAACTTTTTCTCAAAAGATAATGAAAACACTGTTCCAAAAATACTCTAGGCAATTTGCTTTCCATAGTGTATGAACTCTAATCATGTTGAAACTGGACTCTAATAATACTACTTATATTTATACATAATTATGAACAGATTTGATATTAGTTTCTGACCAACAACCTGATTTTGTTCTTTACTCAAATGGGTAAATGTAGAGAGGTCATCCAACTCTGCAAAAAAAAATATTGCACCTATTTTCACCTAGAGTGAATAAAACTATAGGTGATTATAATCAATGCATATGACAAAGCTATATACAATTTAAAAATTTATTTTGATGTTTTATGTCAGGACATCAATTTTAATTAGTGCCATCCTTTGTAAGATAGCAATCCATATAACATCAAATAATGTGGTTTAGGTTTTAAAAATAATAGAGGGACAGGAAAGGGAAAGGGGATAGGAAAGAAAGAATTGAAGGAAAATAGAGCTTTTGCAAAATAGAAAGGGAACAAGAGTTGGAAGGAGCAGGGAGGGAGTGAAAGGGTAGAAAACAAAAGAAAGAATATATATTATGTACATATCCCAATTTCCCATGATAAATGTAATAATTATGTATGACAAACATGTACTAATTAATAAATGACTAATATTAAGAACACATATTAAAGTCAGATTCATATTATATTATAAAATTTCCTCTCCTAAAATAATATATTCACACTTCAGAACCTAGTGTCCTACCCATATCTCCTCATGCTAAAGAAAAAGTGTAAAAAGCTATGCAATTTAATGTCATGCATAATGACTTGAATTACCTGAATGTATAAACTGTCTTAACCAGCAGCAGAATTGTGGGCAGGAAAGGACTCAGAAGAGTCCATTGAGAGTTAGATCAATTTTGGTATAATTCCAAACAAGTCACTTACCAGTTGCCTGAAACTGAGCAAATCCCTAAAACTCTGAAAGTTTATGAGAAAAGAAAAAAAATGGAAACGAAGTATGTAAATAGGGAAGGGTGGAGGGGTGAAGGGTGCACAGGTAATGGGGAAAAAATAAGAACCAAGATACATCATGTACAAGTACAAGCACACAATCATAAATGTAGAAGTATTGTATACCTAAAATGTACCAATAAAAGAATTTAAGCAAAAATAAATAAATAAATAAAATAAAACTCTGAAACTCAGTGTCCCAGTTTAGTTTATGATATGAGGACAATGCTAGTACTAATAGCCTACCAGGCAGTGAGATAAGTTGTCTGCAGTAATGGATGAAGAAGATAACACTTCTTAAAGTGCCTATTATATTCCAGAAACATTATATAGGTTGTCTAATTTAATTCTCCCAGTAGCCCTATGAATTTCCCATTTTTCCATTTTGTGATTGATTGTTTTAATAGTCAGTAACCTTAAACAGTTTTATGGAATGCCCAACTGCTAAGGACCACAAAGTCAGGTTACAACACATGCTCTCTGATTTTGAAGCGCATCTACTTCCTGCTTACTCAGCATGACTGACACAGTTTAGGCACACAAGAAAAATTTATTCTCTTCCATTTTTTTGAGAAGAGTGACTATACTTAACATATTACATGCCCCCTACTTGCCACTGAAAGTTGTCTAAGGTTTCTTAATTAAATGTCATATAAAACCAATGGTTTTAAGGAATCTGATCCTTCATGCTTGTGAACTGTTCTAAGAAATACTTGATATAAATTTACTTCCTGAATAAGGAGGTGTATTTCAGAAAAACAGGAGTCTTCCAGTCTTCTCCATATAATGATAAGTTGGACATTTTGGATACTTGCATGTAATATTACTAAGATAGCTGTAGTCAAGACTTCATCAGTTTCAGTGTCTCATAAGAAAGGAAATTTTATTGTAGAGCAGTTTAAAAGGCTTATTTAGTTACATAGTATTGATAACAATTACTTATATACAACCTTTATTTTTCTAATTTTTAAAAGTCATCTTACTGAGGTTCTGAACAGGCCACCACCTCCATTTTTACCATAAGAATTAGGGTTTGAGAGAGCATGAGTGATCTTTGAAGGTCACATTAGATATATTTAGACAGGAGAGTTAAACCTCAACCATACTTTGGAGCCTAGGCCAGTTTTATTTTTGTTACCTTCACTTTTTCTTAATCTTAAAACTATTTACTCTCACTGTATGTGGTTGTTATTCTGGCCACAAAGTTATCACATACTAAACAGGCTGTATACATAGTGGTAAGAATTTTGAACTGAAAGTCAGGAATTTAACAATCACCACCTTACTTTTTAAAATATAACTGTATGAGTGCCAGGGATGTAGCTCAGTGGTGCCACCCCCTGCCTCACAAGTGGAAGGTCCTGAGTTAAAAAAA
>NW_004624911.1:2281032-2300651 GCF_000247695.1 Heterocephalus glaber
CATAAATAACCTTTACAATCTGAACCTTACCTTCTTTTTTTTTTTTGGCACTGGGGATCGAGCTCGGGACCTTGCGTTTGCAAGGCAGGTGACAGAACCACTGAGCCAAATCCCTGGTCCTAACCTTACCTTCTTTTGACATTTTGTGATTCTAACGGTAAACTGTTTTGTCAATAGATTTGACAATCATTAGAATGCAAAATTAGGGAATGGGAAAAAAATAAGAACTAATATATACTATGTAAAGTACAAATTTCCAATGATGAATGTCATATAGTATACCTAAAATGTATCAATAACATTTTTTAAATCACTGAACTGCAAATAAAAGGGTTTTAAATTTAACATTACTATTCAAATCAATACTTGGCATTTCTATATAGACTCCTGCAAAAAACAAATAACAGGGTTGAAAAGACAACCATCCTATCATATGGATGAACTCTTATTAGGCAGTTAATAAATTAGGGACCTCAGACTCTTGATCTAAGACAGCTGTGGAATAGGGGAAAGAGCATGTAAATAAGTTAAAGTGGGCTGGGGAAAATTATTGAAACTCTTGGAGGATCAGGTTTTTATTTTTAGTCTATAAAGTGTGTTATTACACTGATAATATTCAAAACATTATATTATAAAATTAGATTAGTTCATCAATAGAAAAGTGAATTTATACTAATTGAGTATGCACTTTATGCTGTGATAAGAACATTTTATACATTATTTCATTTAATCCTCACAATCTTGTTACTTGGATATTTTGGGAAAATAAAGATCCTGTGGTTCAAACTTGCAAATCCAGATTTGAAAAAAAAAGTGTTCTATCTGGCTTTGGTAGTCGGTCTTGCCTCACCACCCCTTACATCCCAATGTGCCTAGCACTATGTCTGGCACCTACCAGGCATTCACAAAGTTTTCTTGAATTAATTCTCCTCCAACCTTTTCTTTTTTACAAATCCTTATTTTTAGAACTTAATGTAGCACAAGTATCTAGTGCATCCTCTCAAAGTGACACCTAAGGCATTAATATATTTTCACAAATGAGTGCTGAACCTTGCCTATTTGGAACCAAATGCCTTAAAATGCATGGTTAAAGAATGTTGAAAATTAATATTTCACTTACTATATATTAATTGAATGAGTAAAATACAAAACACAATCTAAAAACAATATATTCTTCCAATTTCTGCTACAAATTTTTATTAATATATGTTTGTGATACATAATAATCACATTCATCTTGGAGAACTGGTACATATACACATTGCATCTTAATCATTCTTACTTCCCCTTTCCTTTCCCACCCTTCCATTTTCCTCCATCCTATGTTCCCTTCCAATCACCACAAAGTAATAAATGTAACTAATTATAAATAATTAAAGTGAAGATTTATATTGTACATGAATTTGTGACTTTTAATAACTTTTATAAATACTTGTATCTATTTGGTATAAACTTCTTGTTATTAAAAAAATGGCAAAGCAGACTTAGAAATTCATAGCTATGTTGAATGTATTAAAATGTTTTTTCATTAGACATGGACAATTTGCCATTCTTGCTGTTTTCTGTTATCCAGCCCTTACCCAATCTTCTACTTTATTGCCCCTTTTAATAGTAGTTCTATATGACCAAAGGCATATTCATTGAAGAAAATAGCCACTTACTTTAAATGTAAGAATATTGATGGCTGCTTTTGTTTTGCTTGGGGTGGTTTGAAAATCCTTACTAATTATAACTATAAGGGAGAAGAATGTTATTTTCTTACTTACAATGATGTTCATTTCCTTTACAAAAAAGAGATCGCATAAGTGATAAATTTTTGTAAAGCATCATGTACTATTAAAATGTTTTCACATTAAAATTGGTGTTGGTGCTCCAACATCAAGATATAAAATTTCCTAACAAAGTTATGAAAAAAACTAACCACAACAAAACCCCAATCTCCCACTATGTTTCCTGAAAATGATTTAGAAGGACTTTTCTTCTGTCATAAAAAGGACAAAAGAAAAATGAGCTACTTTAAGAACTAGATGGTTTATTTTTATCTCTTCTACTTCTAGGAAATAAGTGGTGTATTTACTATCAACATGTACATGAAGAAATACATTCTCATATATATATATATGTATATACATGTATATATATATTTAATTTAGAGTAGAGATATATAGTTTCTGAATTTTCAGTATAATATTATCATGTTAAATCTTACGCATTATCATAGAAGGGAAGGGATAAACTGATTTTCACTTGGGATAACGATTTCATCTCAGTACTTCAATGATAAGATTAATTCATGTATATACAAGCACAACCAACCAGATATGTCGATACTATTTTTGATGATTCATCATGGAAAATATGTTTCTCTAGTGAAGACAAGAAAATCTTTCTCTTATCACAGTGCACACTGACAATATTTTTCTTTCAAGAAACAACAAAGTGAGATGCTTCTTTTATTAAAAATCCCTGAACCCTAACACCATATGTGGTTCTTTCACTCCTTTGTATGTGGACTATTTGCAGATCAACAGCATTCCATTTTTACTTTTGTACTTTATATTTTGAGTAGAACTCATGGACAGGAACTGTAACAAGAATCAAAATATTTGAAATAAGTATTTGTAATCTTTCTAGAATTAGTGAAGTAAAGTAGTGTAATAGAAATTTTTTGCGAATAGTTTTCAAAAATTAATGCTTAAAGGTTATATGATATACTCATTTATTTGAGGGATTTTAATTATATGGCAATTATATGGTTTATTCTAATAAATTAGAAAGATATGTAAGAAAAGTATACCATCCAGGCTTCTATTATTTTTTTAATAAAATCACAGATAGCATCAGGCTTTCATTTTGTCATATTCTCTCTGGTATTAAAAATTATTTGCATGCATGACTTATCTCCACAATTGCACTTCTACTTAACTGACCACGGATTAGTAATGTTTGTTGTCCCCACAGAAGTGTCTTAACCAAAGAAAGTGCTCAATGTGGTTCTGGTAAATTGTACAGATTTATAGAAACACTAAAAATCATGGTACAGTCAGGGAACAAGGAGTATCACACTAAAAATCTGGGGTACACAGAATGGTAGAAAAGAGGACCAACAAGTAGACCTAGTTAAGATGGCAGACTCTTGAAAATTGAACTAATTGAGACTTTATTCTATATGTAATAGAGAAAGATTCAGATTTTTTTTGGTCATAGGCTTCATTTGATCAAATCTGTGTGTTATAAAAATGTTCTGATTATAGTGTAGAAAATCAATTGGTGAGACAAAAGTAAAAAGGAAGACAACATGATAGGTGTGAAACAGGTAGTTCATCATGAAAACTTGGAAGTGGGAAAGAGACAGATGCAAGAGTTATTTTAGAGGTTAGAACAGGATTTAATTGCTAGTTGGAATAAAGTGTTACTGACTTTAGAATGCTTCCTGAAATAGGTTACTTACATTCTCACTCAGGTCTAATACATACATTCCACGTAATTTATTTATGATACATACACACACTAATTATTGTGATAAAAATAACTAAGATTTTATATTTTGTCACTTTTATGTATCTTTTTTATCCAGTTATGCTTAGAGATTTTTCTTCAGTAAAAAATAAAATATTTTTAACCTACTTGATCTAAAATTATTTTGCAAGGGGCTTTTGACACCAATAGTAACTGGAGGAGAACATTAATTGTCTTGGATTTCTACACCACTGCACCCCATCCTTCAATGAAACCAACTGTACACTTCATATTGCCTTGCTCATAGAAGTGTGACACATATTTAGCTAATGTTGATTGAATTCATGATAAACTATCTTCCATGTTTTATCAAATATAGTGGATAATAAATACTATTTTACCAATATTCAAAGAAAATGAATACAGTAAAATACATAAAACCAGAACTTTAGTACATATAATTTATTATTATCTACTTTATTGCTTTGAGTTATTGAAAAAAATTAGTTACCTCACAATGTTGGTATAAAAGAACAGCAATGTATAGAGTTCTGGCTAATTCAACACAGATTATGAATTTTAGCATGAAGAATGCAAAATGTTATTTTGCTTAAAATATTTCAGATCATTGATGAAGTTAATAAAATTATTAGCCCCCGATGACAATAATTCCTTCAAAAAATATCAGGAGATGTGTTATTGCAATGCAGAAACAATTTTATTTATAGATATTTCACTTAGTACAGACTACACGCACTTTATGCACTGAAGTTCCATGAAATACAACCAGTGTTAATATCTACACATATTCCAGTTGAAAGATGTTCTTTAATATTCAGTCTATTATATTCAAACAAAAATCTATTTATTCTTTTTAAAAATTCAAAAAAGTAGAAACCAAAAACAAGAGTTTAAAAGCAACACATATTTTAAACTTTCACAATTTTAACATTACACATTTTTTCAATTATCATTTTAATACAAACTCCACTCAAAAACAGATATTACAGAGATAGGTATAGTGGCACATGCCTGAAATACCCATACTCAGGAAGCTGAGGCAGCAGGATTGCCATGAGTTTGAGGCCAGCCTGGGTTACATAGTGAGTTCAAGACTAGCTTGAACTGGATAGCAAGTCCTTGACTCATAAAGACAAAATGAAGCAAAATGAAACAAAATTATAATAAATTTTATATATTACATGATCTGAAAATTGGATCTACCCTCATAAATATTTCCATGATGTAGATTGAGCCATAATTCACACTAATATTTTTACAAAAATGAATGTTTATATACATAGATAGGCATATACACATGTATATGAGGATAGCAAATCCATATTATAATCTCTTGAATATCGATTCAATCCATAAAATTGTAGTCATATGAAATTGTAAATCTGACATTGAACAAAGCTCCTTGATTTGCTCTTTTTTCATAGTCTTTAAGGTTAATAAAGAGCTAATACAAAATAAAGGTGAAATGCCAAAGGATTTTTATTTGGATATATCTTAGTTGTACCAACTGAGTCAAACTTTGATGCTAATAAAAGCAAAATTTTCTTTCCTTTTTTTTTTTTCAAGAGAAGCAGAACCTGTATACTAATGCTTAGGTAACCGAACGCAATGTAGTGGTTTTTCATAATACTTGAATATTACTGGATCTTTATTAATTCAGAAAACCTTTATGAAGAGAAGTACTGCCACTACATACAAACCAAATAACTTGATTTAAATAAAGCATTACATTAACATATATTCTGAATGCACTGAATATGACAAGAAATTTTACTAAATGAAAGATGGTATGCAGGATTATATGAAGAATACAGAATTAATATAGTTTGGAAGTGAGGCACAATAGTTTAAAAGAAGCTAATGATATTGTGAATATAAATACATAATCTTTGCATAAAGTGTTTTCATATTGAAGTTTATATCACATTATTTCTGCTAGAAATTTGACAAACACAAATAAACACATATATGTAAAGATGTGTGCATATAAATACACTAAATTTTTAAATCTCATTGTATTAGAAGTACTTAAAGATCAAATTAAAATGAGTCTTCTTCTAGACACAATTAGGTATATTAATTTCTAAGCATGAATTTATTATGCTTTATTTCAATTTTCAAATCTAAAACACTTGGTTATACATTCCTATCTTTTCTATAATTTGTGTGCAGTTTCAAATAATATTTATATAAGTAATGGTGAGTTGTAGCACCATGTAGAATGTTGTGGTTAAATATTATCAGTCTAGACTCAGACAATGAATTTATACAACATATTGAACTATTTTTTCTATATAAGATGACACTATTACCATATAGCTTTTTATATTGAAATTTGTGTGTTTATGAAGTCAAATAATTTTGTCAGGTTAACAAAAATATCCCCATGTATAGTAAAAATTACATTTTGCTACAGATGTCTTGATAACTGAATCTGTGTGAAAAATGTGATTATTTAATATGAGCAACAGGAATTATGTATACAATTTTCTGCAAAAAGGCATCCAGTGCATAATCTTGAACAACAAAGTTATCGAATGAATGAAAATAATAAATTATAGTTTCTTATTAAGAAGTATATCAACTAATTTTCCAGGATAATGCAATTTCATTTTTGTGTTTGTTACAACTTTGAATATGAGACTGTGCCTGTTTTTACATGCCAAAAGAGCTGTTTATAATTTTTATTTTAGTTACTTGAAGGTTATGATGTGACAATGAAGAGCTATTTGACTTGCATGTTGCAATTAATGGAAATATTTTTACGTAAGGTGATAATGTTTGTGATCAACTCTCCTTAGATGTAAGACAATATTAAAACCATGATCTGCAACGATTTTTAATTAACATTAAATCTGATATGTAATAAAATTAGTAAATATATTTTTAATTTATCAATTTTTGTAAATAATATTTTTATCAGAATTATATACTGCATGGTATTTGTTTACTTTTGACTATATTTCATAGAGTGAAACCAGAACTATTTAAATTTTTTCCTAATCGGTTACCTGATGAAGGCATTATTTTCTTATCTATTGTTTTACCAAGTTTAAAAAAAAAAAAATTAAATGGTTATATAAGACAACTGTATTCAAAGAAAATAACAATATATGAATTCAATCAATAATTAATAAAATTGGCCTTTTGGCTAAGATCAAGTGTAATAATTAATAAATGTTTCCATAATAAGAAAAAAAAGTGAAAATATCTTCAGAAAATCCACTGAAATACTTGATTTTCATTATTATATCAATTCGACTATCTAAAAGCTAATGAAATGTGACTTTAAAAAGAAACTTTTATTCCTAATTGAATAGTACCTTTGGATATGTGGGTAATTAAATAATTAAACACTTTAAAAGAAACATTTAGGGCCGGGGATTTAGCTCAGTGGTTCCGCTGCCTGCCCCGCAAGCAAAAGGACCTGAGTTTGATCCCTAGTACCAAAAAAAAAAAAAAAAAAAACAATTTCAATTGAGAATATCTACAATGTAGAAAATTAAAAATAGTTTCTTATGAGGATACCTGAAATAATTAAATAATTTGGTTGTTCAGCATAAGGGAAGTTTTGGTGGAAATGTAGATAGCCTTCTTTTTAACTAAAATTATTTTTTCAGGAAGCCTTGATATTTTCACTGAAGGGAAGTTAGTTTCATGGTGGAGATATGTAGCATGCCTGCATTATTACACTATAAATTCATCAAACTATGCTATTGTGTGAATTTGCTCAAGCATACAACTACAAAAATAAATATGCATAATAAAGAAGTCATTAATGAATATGTGTAAAAAGACCTGCATGTGTAGTTTATAATATAAAGGAAAGAGAATAGTTTGTATATTCAAAATACAACATTTCCAAAGTTATAGAGCTTTCAAAATGAATTACTAAATTATAAAGCAATTATTGATCTAGCTTAAAATAAATAACAAATAATTTAAAAATTCATCTATAATCTACTTATAGTTTTCTAAACTTTTCTACAACAAATGTGTATTACACATATAATTAAAAAAAGTCTATAGCTACCCTATAATTTAAAAGAATCATACTTCTAATTCTATAGTAAAAGGCGAAAGATTTATACAATCTGAAGAGAAACCAGAGCATACTTCTAATTCTAAATACAACATTGAAACACAGTTGTCATGTGTGAACATCCATAATAAAAGAAAAAACAAATTGCACTAAAAAAGTAATTTTATATGACATGTACAACTTTACATTATCACAGTACTTTGAAATCTAAATAATATTTAAAATAAACAATATTAAGCTTTACAAAATCTAAGAAATCATGTCTATTACACAAGAGCATGTATAGGAAGCATTTATAGTGTGGCTTAAATTCACACAAGATTACTTAAAATGTTTTTCCTGTATCATATCTCTTGAGATGAGGCAACATATTATACCTAGCTAGACGCACAATTACAGTATGTAATTAAACAGTGAGGAACACAGATGACTAGAAACATGAGGCACCAGTGTTTTGTGTTGAAACAGGAGTTATAAATATTGTACAAAATAGTGATTGATTGAATCTAAATTCAACTTTTGAAAATTATTCTGAAGTATATAAATTTTATTGGCAGTGTGGACAGGATGGTCAATAGAGAAAACAGAAGATATACAGAAAACTTTAATTAATAGACGAATTTAAATTTGTTTTTATAATTGTACATAAAGACAATATCAGAAATATAATTGCTTATGTGTCATACTGTTAAAAATAAATTTTTATATTTAAAGTAAAATGAAGGACTCTTTTTCACTTTTATTTTCAGTGTATGAACTGTGGTTTTTAATAAAAATAATACTTCTTCAGAGTGTTTGCAGGGGAAAAACTACACAGTACTTTTGACCTCACTATTTATTCTACTTAGAATTAAGGAAAGTTCACAAAAAGTTATTTTTCTTTGTCTATAACTGCTAGTTTTAAGAGTTGCTGTCTTCTTGCTTTTTCCTATTCACTGACTAAACTAAGAACCATACACACTTTTAAAGACACTTTTAATGCCAACAAAGGGATTGGAAGATATCTGAGACCTCATGTTATAATAATGATAATTAAATTAAAAGTATTACCAAATCAGCTGCTAAGAAGGAAACAAGTAGAGAAATATCTATTTCTGTTCTCTTTGGCTTTTGTTAAAAATTAGTTTCAATGCCCTCCATATTGTTCTCAAGTGCAAATATTGCCTCAAATAAAAGGAAAGAATAGATCAAAGATAGTTAAAAGTGAAAAGTAGAGTCTATTTTCATCCATGGTTCAATTTTAATACTGTTAAATCTCACCATTGGGTAAATATTTTCACACAAAGATCTGGAAGGAAATCAGATTAGAAGTTTCTTGCTCAAAAAAGCTGCATTCTGAGAGATGGAGTTACTTATAGTTTTAAAAATAAATTTTTTATTTTCATGTTCTGCAAAGAAGACACTCATAAAACCATGGAGGAATGTTTTAATAGATTCTAGATAATGATTTCAAGATATTTTAATCTACATACATACAGAGGAATAATTAGGAATTATTCATAAACAAAATTAAATGTAAAAAAAATGAGGTACCTGCCCTTAGCTCACAAGAGTGTGTAGAAAGGGAGGGATCAGATTAGTCATGACACAATCATTTAAAATGCATTTATGTAATAATTGTATACACAAATGATCATGAAGCCAAGGTACTATATTTTGAGACACTAAAACTCCTGATTTACTTTTGGGATCTCAGTTTAATTACAATTACATTGAAACTGTAGATTTTAGAAATCTCACGCTTAAAATATCTTAGTACCTGCTGTGAACTGACTTTAGAGGTATACTAAATTGGCTAAATTTTCACTTTTTCAGGGAAAAATTTGTGTCACACTGAAAAATTTAATTTATCAAGAAAAAATGTTGTAGAACTGCAAAGTTGTCCTATGTGATTATCTTGCATGAAGGTAAACTTAACTTTTAAGTATTTTTATGGTAGTTGTTTATAAGTATGTAATATAAAATGGCGACTTACATGATATTTCTCATTGCTAGTAAAAGTAGTTACACTCAGAAATTATAATCAACTATTTACTGTTTAACAGTTTGATAGCACATACATTCAAGGAACTTGATATCATTAGAGGTACAAAATTCACTATTGAGTCAATGAGAACATAAATTTTAACACAAACTTATTTAAAATATTACCTATACTTTAAATATCCAGGAGTTATAGTAATTTGAAATGCTAAAATACATGAACCTTTTCTAAATACTTTTACATCAAAGAATATTTTAAATAATACACTAATTTTAATGTACATAACTAAGAGAACAATTCTGCCCATAGATTTCAATGTCAAATGATATATAAGTAAGAATTTGAATGAAAATTCAGGAAGCATATGCTTTGACATGTTATATCATAAAAGATCCTTTATACTTCCTTTTTGTCCTAAGAAATTATTAGTTTACTTTTTAATTCTATTTAGTAAGTGATAAGCAGCTTAAAGTGTATAGTATAAAATTGGAACATGTTATTTGTTTTTCAATAAAATATAACATCTATCCAATTTGAGGTATTTACTCATGTAGAAAAGGAGTTAATCAAATTACTGTGAAAAGTTAAAAAATTGTAAAAGGCAAATAACTTAATACTATGACACATAGTCATTTAAAGCCATAAAAATAAAATGTCTGTTGATTTACTCTAACAACTTAAATTTTCCCTAGATAGTTTCAGAATTAAACTATGATAATTTTGAAACAAACTATCTCAATTCTTGTTTTTCTACTCTCATATGACTGGAGTTATGTTTCATAATAAAAGAAATATCAATTTTTTTATTATCAGGGATTATAAAGAACTTTATGTTCTTCTTTTGGTATATAAAAATAGAAAGAACTTCTTTCTCTTCAAAATTTATAGAAAAATGAAACTTGATTACACCAAAAGTAAGTTTTAGTTAGTTCCAAAGTAGTGGAAAAATGCGATTAAAATCAACATAAAAACCCCAAAAGATTACTTTCTACCATCCAAATTTTTGGCAGAGCAGTATGCAATTACAAGTTTTTTTGATGAAATTTTGTTAGTGTGTATTTTCAAAACATTGGAACAAATATTTTTTTTATTTGGTCTTAAAAATATCTTGTGCCCTGGATAACTTTCAGAGGGTAGCTTGGGTAGTTCCGCCTCACTTTCAAACTCCCAGAGATGATATTTAAACTTTTCAGCAATCAAACAGGGCAAGTAATTCCATGTTTTGTGATAGACATAACATCAGTGTGTACAACAAGAAAATATTATATTACATCACAGTTATAGACATTCATAGGAAGCAAACAGAGATACAGAATGATAAAACTCTGTTAGTGAAATGCATTGTTTCATATATTTTTAATTTCAATTATCAGATTACTGCTAAAGAAAGCACAAGGTTCACTGGGACATCATTTTTAAGGTGGCTTTTGGTTTGCTTGTTTTTATAATGGGAAATCCAGATTATAAAATTAATGATCTTAGCCAAATTTTGAAATCACAATTCATTGAAATATTTTGGTAAAGGTATGGAATTTGCTATTGCTAGAAAGTTATATCTCACTGCAGATTTCAATAGTTGATGTCCTGGAATCAGTCTAGGACAAGAAAAATAACACGTTATCAAAATCAGATGGTTGTGTTCTACAAATCTCATTTGCCAAGCATGCTACATGGCTAAAATTCACATACCAAAGTACAGATGCACAAAATCAAAGTTATTAAATTTAACCATAGTGACTACTAATCCCATTCCAGGGTAATTCAGACGCTGTTACCATTTGAATCCATGTATCACATCTACAGCATGACTTCAGCCATGAGTTACAACTGTCCAAACCTTTCAGCATTCTTTTTACATCATTACCATAATTGTGAGATTATTCAACTCAAATTATGGAAATTTATTAGAATATTTTTGGAGTTGGAGAAATGAATTAACTAAATACATGCCTAAGACTGATATATAGAAGACCCCTCAAAAATAGTACTTTCGGGGCCAGGGATTTAGCTCAGTGGTTCCGGCGCCTGCCTCGCAAGCGAAAGGTCCCAAGTTCGATCCCCGGTACCAAAAAAAAAAAAAAAAATTGCACTTTCTATTTTTCAAATGTATGGTTTTCAACATATTTTAGTGGAAGAATTGTGCTAATCAGCTCTTCATTTTGACAATGTATTTCTTATATATAAAAATTAACAAATTTTTTTCTAAATTAGTTATTTATACTTAATAATTTTTAGGGCCATATGAAACAAATATTATAGGCTTGCTCTAAAAGGTATTAATAGAAGATCATCTGTGGATTTGCTCTCTTAAATTTTGACTACAAATATATGTGAAAATGTTTTCTATAATGTAAAAACTTAGGCGAGGGAAGTTCATCATGTTTCGTGTAATAGGTGCACTACTATACAATGACAGCTCTGTATTTTTCTGAACAGCCAGTTGGAAAAATTAAATTCTATAGAAAATATTTGATTCCCTTTTAAAATGTAAAATTTTTGATAAAACTCCTTGTATCTTACAGCTACTAGGACCCTTTTATTTCTCTGCATTTCTTTTATTTCTTTTCAGGTGAATATTGAAACAAATGTAAATATCATCCTAAACCCTCCTTCTGAAAATATATTTCTCTGTCTGTTTAAAACAAAGTGGAATATTTGTGACATTTGCTATCAGTAATATTTTATTTCACTGGCTGAATTTCCTTAAAAATGAATTTTTATTTTATTAACACATACTTCTATTTTATATGACTTTTTAAAAAAGACATATACTGTATTTGAATTTTTAAATACATAATTTCTTTTTTAATATTCATTTATCTCATTAGCATTCAGCAATAGTGAAAATAAGATTCTTCTTCTGGAATTAATCATAAATTGAAAAATATACAGAAAGAGTAAAACCATAGCATAGGTAGCATAAAATGTAAACATCCAAATAGTTTTTAGTATTCAATTAGACTGCCTAAGTTCACAAACTTATATTGAAATGATAGCAATAAGTATGAAACAACTGTGAGTCAATGACACAAAATATACAATTTTTTAAAGATGTGAGGAAATAATAACTCACTGATTTTAAGACAGTCCTTTTAGTTAATTAAAACGTAATCAGTAACTCATTCTCAGCACTTCTCATACTTTGTCTAACTCATGAAGGCATTTGTCCTATGTTTAGCGAAAAGCCTCTTAACTGTATAATATAAAATATCATGGGACAGGGTTATTAATTTAATGAATGCCATAAAAATTGAAAAATATCAAAAATAAGAGAACATTTGAAAAATACTTAATCTTTTCTTTTCATCCTTGCATTGTTTACTGTCTGTTCATATCAAGTCCAGCTCATAAAATATCTCTGAGCCTTCAAAATCAGTAAAAACCAAACTTTGCTGTATTAACTATGTTTGTGAGCCAATCTAATAACAATGATAACCTACAAATGTGATTCACAAACTCCACCCTTTGTATGTTTTTCTAAGGAAGTCATAAATTTAGCCTAAAAAACGCTAAAAATAGAACTAAGATTAGAAAATAGCTACATTTTAATGGCTAAATATAAATGAAAACACATCCGGAGAAGATATTAAGCATTTATTATGTGTGTTGCCCATCTATGACCCAGCAGTGTAGAAAAACATTGAACTTATTCAAATTGTAGATGAATTGTAGCATAAAATCATTCACAGCATAACAAGAATTCTATACAGAAACAAAGGCTCCATTTTACTTTCTGTAACATCATTTAATTGCAGATCTATTGAAGCAAAAAATTCACCCACAACTGAATCAGTACCATACCTTCACTCTATGATTAAAATAGAAACGTTAATATTATTATATATTATTTAACTGTGCATATCCTTGAATGATTTGCATTTTTAAAACCATCCAAAAGTATGGGACATTCTTTGCATGGTTATCTTAAATGTGGTAAATGTCTTCAATATCTCTAACTATTCATGAGAGGACATCTATTTTGACTTTTACAGTACAACTGTTTTATTAAGCCTGAAAAACTTTTCTAAAGATTTTATATACTGCAGCTGAGATAAATGCTTCTCTAAGAGGTACATAGGCAAAATAATGAAGTCAACATGTGGCATGACTCAGAGAGAGAAAAATAAAAGTAGATAAATTCTGTCACTTACCATTATTAAAAAGTAATAGTACTTTAGATTTTCCAGATAAATTTATTTTCATTTATACATCAAATACAAGTTTTAAGAACTGCTGTATAAACTCTAGTTTTTATATTGGGCTTTAAATTATTGTGCAAAGATATATCGAGTCTTATTATGTTCTTATTTCCCTTTGTGCCCATTATAGAAAGCAAATATACTGCATTTTCCAAAAATCACTACATTTTAAGAATGTCTTCTGATGGGTTCTGAATATCTTGTATAAATATGCAAATGCTTAACTATTTAGTTAAAATAGAGATTTCACATATATTTCATTCTTGACTGGAAGACAAGAATGAACATGCCATTATTTTTCTAATCCCACTCTTCCATATATATATATATATATATATACATATATATATGTATACGTATATACTGATATATACATATCAGTATGATTTTGAGCTCCTAATTTGAAAATTACACTGCTTTCAAGGGTCTGGGAAGCACGTTGAGGTATGGAGGATGCATATCTTGGTGTCATTTAATAGCTTTGGGAAGCCACAGATTTTCCCCAATTAAGCTGGAATCATCAACACCTTTAAGAGCTGCTTATCAGATTTAAAAAACTTTGTGTGAGGTAGATAACTCCAACTTTTCTGATGCCCATTCACACAGTGGTAAGTAGAGCAGTGTTAGAAGCCTTCTTATGGAATTTTTCTGGTTTACAGGCATCATACTGCCACCTGTAGACAAAATTGCCCCTATTATGACCACCATCCTGCATTTAAATTTCCTACAATAATCACTTATTTTGTTCTGATTTTTTATGAAACAAATAAATTCATGTATTTATTTTTTACATTATGATTACATTTATCCCTCTTTCAAGTCAATAGATTCTATAAAGTTTTACATTAGTTAGTTGAAAATTATAAATTTATAAAGACAGAAAGTTTAGTTAGAAATTTAGATTACCTACCAGTCTGGTGTGTACAGACACAGGGGTCTTGAATGTTGCCCCTGGATAGCTGCACTCAGAAACACTGTAGGGATCAGAACTGCTGGAGGAACACTTGGAGATGGAATCGCAGGCCATGAAGGTATTATCTAGGGGCAGTTCTTGGATGATGTGGTGTTTCGAATTCAGGGGAGTTTCAGGTTGGATCTGAAAGGCTGGCTGTGGAGAGGCAGATTTGTAGTGCTGGGCCAAATCAGGACTATCAGGCTTGAAGGTAGTTGGCGTAGTGCCCCAGTTGTATTTGCCCATGTGTTTTTCTTCCAGCTCAATGGGAAGGTCTAGTGTGACACCATTTCCACCATTATTAGCATCATCTGTCTTTGTTTTTTCAATAGTGACAAAGTTAAGCAACAAGTTTTGGGGGGCATGCGTCTTCATTTTCCTCTTCTTTTTCTTCATCACTCTCATCTGCCTATTTTCTGGGTTTGGAGTAACCCATTCAGAATTCTGCTTGTTTTTCTGAGCAGATTTAAGCTGTGGTGATTGGCAACATCTTACTACAGCAGTGAGGAAAATTATTAGGATGACAGTTATGGTTCCAGCAATAATGGCAACCATGATTTTAACATAGTCACTTGTTGTTAGGGATGCATCAGCTGTTTCAATATTCTGGGTCACTGGTGTTTCAATGCTTTTGTGGACCAATTCATGAATCTGTGTCACATTAGAAACTGACTCATTCACAAACAGATTGACAATTACAACACTGAAGAGAGAATCAGGTTGTCCTAAGTCCTTAACTTTAACTACTAGTCTGTGTAAACCGAGGTCTGCAACAACACATCTCTCTTTCAGTGTGATATTGCCTGTTGTTTGGTCAATTACAAAGAGTCCTTTTGTGTTTCCTCCTACAATACTGTAACGAAGCTCTGAATTCATGCCAGTGTCATTGTCAATGGCAACTACCTTGAAGACGACTGTTCCCGGATTAGTGGATGGAAGAACCAATTCATAGGAGTGGTTAGAAGGAGGGACAACAAAACCTGGTTTGTTGTCATTGACATCAACCACATTTATGGTCACTTTAGCAGTTGAAGAATGTGATACCCTACCACCATCCTCAGCCTTTACATAGAAAGTGTATGATTCTTGTTTTTCTCTATCAAATGAAATATTTGGCCTGATGACACCTGTCTGTGGATCAATGGTGAACTCATCACTCACATCTGAAATGGAGAGGGTAACTGCAGAATTCTCTCCATAATCAGGATCAGTCACAGTAATTAGTCCTACTGTGCCATGCCTTGGAAGGTTTTCTGGGACATAGAAGTTGTACTCATTGTGAGTGAAAATTGGGCTGTTATCATTCTGATCAAGAACAGTCACAAAAACTGTGGCATTGGTCATTAAGGGTGGCATCCCATTATCTTTTGCCAGAACAGTGAAATAATATTTTTCCTGTTTTTCTCTATCTAGTTTCTTCACCACAGTTAAGATGCCTGTACGACGATCCAAGTTGAATTCAGATGGAGCATCCATACCCAGAAGGTAACTGATCTCAGCATTATGCCCACTATCTGTATCTGTTGCACTTATTTTTGTCAATTGGGTGCCAGGGGAGTTATTCTCAGGAACAGAAAGACTTATAAAAGGCTGAGTGAAAATGGGAGCATTGTCATTTTCATCTTTCACTTTGATGAGGAGCATGGATGACTGATTCAAAGGGGGTTTGCCAGCATCAGCAGCCAGTAATTTAATGGCATATTCTCTTGTAGACTCATAGTCAAGATATGCAGCAGTCTCCAGGAGGAACTGATTACTGAATACTGGCCTTAATCTGAAAGGAACTTCATGATCTGTGAAGCATGTCACCCTACCATTGTGCTCAGCATCCTTATCGGTCACAGTTATTAGAGCAATTTTGGTGTTGAGTGGAGCGTTTTCTGAAAGAACGACAGTGCCATTGGTTGGATTGATGATGTATCTAATGTCAATTGATGGGACATTATCATTAACATCTGTAATATTTACCAGCACCGTTGCTTTTGCAGGCATTGATCCACCATCACTTGCCAAAACAAGTAATTTATGGCTCGGTGCTTCTTCTCTATCCAGTGGTTCTTTGATTGTGATAAGTCCAGTGGTAGTGTTAAGGTGAAATAGTCTCTTGGCCATATTTGAGATTAGATTGCTGAAGTAGAAGTGAATCTTGGCATTTTCACCAATGTCAGCATCTGTGGCATGGAGCTGTGTCACTGAAGTACCTACAGGAGCATTTTCTGGTATACTAACTTCAATTTCCTGCTCCTTAAAGACTGGATGATTGTCATTTGTATCAGAAACACTTACTTGCAAAATAGCAGTACTAGATCTTTGAGGAAAGCCACCATCTTCAACCTTTACTTTCATCACATAGGTATCCTTCTCTTCCCTATCTAACTCCTTTTGTACTATTAATTGAGGCATCTTATCTCCCTCTGATGTTTCAGTGACATCAAGTCCAAAACTATTTTGGCTCTGGAAAAAAAAGAAATGAAATATACTTTTACTTACATTAATATATTAATAAAATATAAAATAACATGTTCACCTATGTAATGAGAATAATTTTCAATTTCTTGAAGTGATATAATACAGTAGAATAAGGCCAAAATATAGTGTCAGAAAATTTTTATTCTAAGTCTCAGCATTACAACCACAATCAAGTTGCTTGATTGCTCTGCATAGCTGTGAAATTACAGAGTTGTGCTGAAAGGTATAAGATAGATAGATAGATAGATAGATAGATAGATAGATAGATAATTTTATATATTCTAATACATTTTAAATGCAAAAGTTGCTGACATGGAGCAGCTAGAACATGTTCTGCCAAAATTTTAGTGTGCAGCATAGCATTTTGTGGTAGTAAATGTAACTCATTTATATAAACTAGTTTTCAAAAGGAGAAAATACACAGAATTTTAAAAAACAATCGTCACCAAACTTCATATGATAAATGAAGCTATAAGTGAATTAAACATTGCAGGAGACTGAAATATTAATTATGCCCCAAAGCACGCTATAAGCAGTGTAAAGAGTTAACCCCACAATTTGCTTATTGAATTGAGTTCAGCCAAAGCCTACCTACTGAGGTCAGAGTAACTCGCACCCAAATTCTGTTCCCACAATTAAAATCTTCTTACTAGAAGGACAATGCTCTAATTACAACCATATATTTTGTCTATTCTGTTCTTAATTCAAGCATGCTTTGTCTTGCCCTTCACGAGCCTTGCTTACATTAATTTCCATAGAAATTGCATGATTGCTTGTCCTCCCACATAGTTCTGCCCTTGCATATAGCTCACCTTTATCTCAATTGATTACCAATAAATATCAGTGGCTTGGACTGGCCAGCGCCTTTGTCAGTTGCACAGGCATTGGTCATCCTGGCACCCCGCTTTCTGTCTCTCTTAGTTCTGTCTTTAATTTTTTGTCCCTCAGGCCTGCATTGTACACTGGGCAGGAGACTGGTGCCTACTGCAGAGGTTTCTGGTAATATTTCAGGGGTCCCCAGTAACCCATGATTAATACAAATGAATTAAAATGTTTTTAATGTCAAATTCAGTTGTTTAAAATGCCTTTTTATCTCCAAAAATAACCAGCAAGTATAAAGTATTTATCAAAGACAGTAACATAAGAATTGTATCAATAGCTACAATATTAAAACCTTTGACAGATGGAGAAAATACACAAACATTGATTAAAATATAAACTTGTGTAAAATGCACAAATTTTCTTTTAGAAATAAATGACAAAAATTAAATGATCTTGGAGACTAACAACACAATGTTATTTTACTATCCTTTTTTAATGAGCGAGTACAATGAGCCAAAACACATTTCCAAACATAAATTTGGAAATGGCAGCTTGGAATACTACAGTACATATTTTCTCTTCATGAAGTCAAGGTATGAGGATATTTAAAAACCAGTTCCTTTTCTGAACTACAGTAAAATAAGACCATGAGGGACAGTGATCATACTAGCTCACAGAAGAGTAATATAGACTGGCTCTGAGGTGTAGATATGTCAAGGCTTAGTTGTAGAATTTTTAACAAAATGAATAAGATAGAAATTCACTAGAGGGTGTGAAGAAAAGATCTGAAGAGGATTGTTAAATTACCTGTCACATGTGATTTTTGAATATATATGTATATATTTATATGCACATATACCTGCATATATTTTTTGACAAATGAACCAAAAAACATACATTGGAGGAAAAATAGCCTCTTTAATAAATAGTATTAGGAAAACTGGCTATCCACATGCAGAAAATTGAGTATAAACTGATATCTCTCACCATGTACTAAAATAAAATTAAACTGGATAAAAATCAAAATGGTAAAACAGAAACACTTAATTTGCTGGAAGATAAAATACACAAAACTCTTTAAGTCATAGGCATAGGCAAGGATTTTCTGAACAGAACCTGGTTTGTAAAGGAAATATTACTGTGAATCAACAAGTGGGATCATATCAAATTAAAAATATTGTACACAGCAAAAGAAACAACAAAGAGAATGAAAGACAACCTACACAATGGGAAAAAGGTTTGCCAGCTATTCCTCAGACAGAGTACTGGTATCTAGAATACATAAAACCCACAAAATAAATGACCCAATCAAAAAATAGCCAAGTGAAATGAAAAGACAGTTCACAGAAGTGCAAACGGCCAATAAATACATGAAGAAATCCTCAACCTTGCTGGCTATTACAAAATAAAAATTAAAATATCACTGAGAATCCATCTCAGCCCAGAAAGAAATGCCATCATCAAGAAATCAAATCCGGCCGGGGATTTAGCTCAGTGGTTTCGGGTTTTGCTGCGTGCTGTGCAAGCACAAGGACCCGAGTTCGATCCCTGGTACAAAAATAAATAAAAAAAAAAAACCAAGAAAAGACCTGTACAACTGCCCTTCATTTCAAGAAATAGAACTTTAGGGCTGGGGATTTAGCTCAGTGGTTTTGCTGCGTGCTGTGCAAG
>NW_004624911.1:2335341-2353667 GCF_000247695.1 Heterocephalus glaber
TTTTAGTTTTTAAATGTGGGTCATACTGAAACAAAATGCTATAAAATGTCAGAAAATGACAAAAATTAAATTAAATTATTATTTTCTGTAGGAAGGAACTATCTTTTGAATTGTTTTTTTCATAATGAATTATTAAAGCATTACATAGTCATACATTTGTGTTAGACAAAATTCTGACCAATTATATTTAAATTGAAAATTAAATTAAATTATTAAATTAAATTAAAATTTCAGTTCCTTAGCACTATTTGTGTTTCAAGTACTCAATTGCCATGTGTATCTAGTGGATACCATGAATATCACAGATTATAGAACCTCTATAACTGCAGAAAATTATATTAGACAGCATTACTTTATAAATAGTATCTACTCTGCTACAAAATTTATAATTTAAAGTGATAAAGTTCCCATTTCTATAAGTAATCAAATGTTTTATGAAACCATATCCAAGTGCATTTTATACAGGTACACCTACTCTTACATAGTGGAAATTCTTCCCAATTCCACCCCTGTCATAATTACATTATCATTTATAAATTACAATTAAATAAATTACATCAGAATAATCAAGCATGAAGTAGCATGTTTAGAAAGAGGAGAGCAAAAAATGATGGTTAATAGCTTTCAAACTCCTTAATAGTTTTCCATTTCATGTGTAAAGGAGATACAACTGTAGTGACTTCACCTAAAAATATTTATTTAAAAATCATTAAACCCTCTCTATTTTTACTTCATATACTCTAACATAACTATTTCACTCGAGATCTGTAATATTCTATTTCTGAATATATTCATAAACAAATATATCTTTAGAATATATCAGCATCAGTTGAGAAGTTTTCCAATAAGATATATCTTTCAGATCAAAATTTTAGATGATATGAATCTGATGCATATTTGTGTTCATTGAATACCTTTAAACCTTTGTCATAACATCAATCATATTCTCACAGTGAATAATCAGAAAATATTTGTAAATGTTGAAAATCTCATTATAAAAATATGAAAGCTGCTCATTTAACTGCACTGTACTCTTTCACATATCCAAATCTATGTTTTCTACTAGTCCCTGTAACTTATAAGTATTTAAAAAGAGTTGTCAATTCACTTGGTAAATGTGATCCTTATAACATTCTATTTGCCCTTTGTCTTTCCCATCCTAAGACAAATCATATCAAGCCAAAATAGTTTATTTTTCACTACAAGCCCTAGTTATTTTTACAGAAAATGAATAGTTACTTTTAAAAAATGAAACAAAATGAAAATATTTATCATTAACAGCCCTTGGCTCAAATTTAATCTCATTTTAATGATTCAGAAAATGCTTAAAATCTTGACTTGAAATCATCATGAAAAATATTTCATTAATCTATATATATTCAGAAATGTTGGCATAGTAGTAAAAATGTCATATACATCTCTCAGATAAATTTATTCAGCATCTTTTTAAATGGCAACATAAGGTTTTATATCTAAAATAATCACTAAGAAAAATTGATAGTTTTGTAGAGTTATTTTTAATCTTCAGATTTCCTTGTTTTGGTCAAGTTTGTAGAACTGTCATGACTTAAACAAATTAAAAGTAAAATACTGGACTACAATTGATTTGTAAGTAGCAGAGCTGAGCTTGTCTAACCTCTATAATTATAAGGGAAACATAAATGTTTTAAAAGGAATATACATACAACAGTTCATAAATTCCATGTAATTGCAAAAATGGCATTGATGAATTTTCTCCTATATGCTTTGATTAAACTGAATATTTGAGGTCATGGTTTACTCAAAATTTGAAGTACACAAAAATCCTGGCTTGTTGTTTGTAAAATAAAATAATTTATTTAACAAAATGTTTTAAATACACACCTTAATCAGTTGGTAGTTTTGAACTCCATTTATTCCTATGTCAGGATCAATGGCCACAGGGAGAGGATACCGAGAGTTTATAGCAGAGTTCTCTGGAATTGATATGTTGATGACTGTTGCCGGGAATAACGGTGCATTATCATTTATGTCTTCTATCAGAAAACGAATCTTAACCAGTTTAAATATTTCATCTGGCAAAACAGCAACTTCCACTTCGTAAAAGCATCTGGAATCTATCAAGATACCAGCGCATAATTTTTCGCGATCAATGCGAGCGCCAGTAGTGAAGATCTCACCAGTACTCTCTTCAATCCGAATCAGTGGCACATCCCCAGTCTTGTACACTAGCTTGAACTGCATAGGAGATGTTAAGGACTTGTCGGGAATGAGTGACAAGTTGAGGTCTTTCAACAAGTCACCTATTAGGACGTTTTCTGGCATTTCTTCTCGGACTGTATAGTTCTTCTCTTGGGCGCCAGACTGAAACACGACGCATGCTAACAAGACTGCAAATATATACGTCCCGGACAAGAAGTCCATACCAGGCACGACTCTAATGATTCTTTGTATCAAGATACAGAAAACTGACAAAGAGAAAAGAAGAAAAGAGACAAAGGAAGAAAAAGTAGAAGTAATTATTAGGAATTCAATCATAAACATACCTATTAACTAAATACTCAGTTTTAAATATAAATCATTAATTGAAATGTTAGCACAATTGACACTAATAAATGAATAGCAAATTGGTTTTCAATCAAATATTGTGCGTTTTTACATTTAGAAGATGAAAGAAGACCTAGACAGCAATTAAGAGACCTAGGGTATTTACAAGTACCCACTATTGATAAAGTACATGAAATATATTTTAATATACCAAGATAAAGTTAGTATAAGTAATTATAATCTTTAATTCAACTATTAAGAAAATATAAAAGGATATTTGTTATCAATCACAAAATACATTAGTATTCTTTGTTATGAATTTCAGAGGTAATTTTTGGCAATGAATATTTTATTTTTTATTTTTTATTGGAAATTTGCACCTTTACACAATCTCTATTGATTCTTATTTTTTTCCCCATTCCCCTGCCCTCCCTTCAATCCCTCCATCCCTCCCTATTTACAAAGACTTTGTTTCCATTTTTACATTTTCTCAAATTGATTCCATTTCCTTCTTTCTTCTCCCCTACCTCTCCCACTTCCCCTTCCCTTTTGTCCCTTTTCTTCCTGTTTCACATTGTCTATTATACTTTTTAGTCCTTATTTACACTTTTAGTTGGAGTGTCTTGGTAGCCTTTGCCACTTTGAATCTAGAGTCCATTTTGTTGCTGCCTATTCTCTTTTGAGCTGATGGTGGAGAATTAACATTCACTAATTGGAATGTAGAGAACTCTGAATGTATTATGGATATGTTCTGAGTCCTCACAGGTGACCTCGCTAAGGAAAACCATTGGCAGAGAGGAAATGCAATCTGCACTTTTTATGTATCCTTAAGTGTCCGCAATGAACATTTTATACAACATTAGGTATCATCAATTCTGGACATCAAAATACAAAATTTGACCTGGATAAAAGTAAGTAAAGAATCATGACATATGAATCACTCAGGAAGTCTGACTTTAAAGAAGTCCCTTGGGAGAGATGAGGGGTTGATGTGACAAATTCCTAAACATGAAAAAAAAACTATTGTGTGAAAAATGGATTTGAGTTTTCTTACTTGACTTGAGATAAACGAGAATAGGTAAGAATTATAGGGGAACAACTTTTACATAAACATAAACAAGAGCTCATTAAAAATTCTCAGTGGATAGAGAATATCATACACTTAGAGTTACTGATATAATACAGAAGCTGGACCATCAGTCTCCATCCACATATTCAGTATTTTTGTGTGTGTGTGCAAGTACCTTACTTTTTATTTTGTTTATTAATACATATTTGCAGTACACTAAGTTTACATTGATCTTCGAGGTAGGTACATGTACATAATACATCATGATTCAGTTTTATTCCCTCCCCCATCCACCTACCTCCCTCTCTCTGTCTATAAATCCCATTTCCCTCTTTTGATTATTATTATAAATTTTAGCTTGTTTATATGACATATAAGGTTTACATTCCTTGGGTATGTTTGGTACATATACATGACACATCTTAAATCATTTTCTTCCCCTTCCCCACTTCTCTTACCCAACCCTTGGCCTGCTGGAACCCTTCCCATTTGTAAAAATCCTATCTCTCTGTTTATTTCTATCCATCCTCTATTTTGCTATTTATTTATAATTGCCTTGCTTAAATGAGAGATACCATAGAGCATTTAAATTTGTGTGTCATATTTATTTCACTTAATGTTATATTTTCCAGGTATAATCATTTTCCTACAAATGTCTCTAACTTATTCTTCTTTATAGCTCAGTAGTATTCTATTATGTATCAATACTACATTTCTTTATCCACTTGTCTGTTGATAGACATACAGGCTCCTTTCAAGATTTATTTATGAATAGGGCTGCAACAAACAGTTGTATACATGTAGCACTATAATATGATCACTTCAGTTCTTTTGGGAAGATGTCTAGTATGGGCATATCTGGGTCAAATGGAATTTCTACATTTAATTATTGGAGGAAACTCAATATTAGTTTCCATAAGGCTTGTACTAGTTTACATTCATACCAACAATGTACTATGGTTCCTTTTCACAACAGCCACAACAATTGATGTTATTTAATTTCTTGATTACTGTCATTCTTTCTAGTGTGAGATGAAATTTTAGGATTATTTTAATTTGTATTTCTTTAATGGTCAGAGATGATAAACATTTTTAATTGTTTACCATCTATTTGTACTTCTTCTGAAAAGTGTCTATTCATTTCATTTGCCCATTATTTGATTGGGTTATTTATTTTGGGTGATGTGATTTTTCAATTTTTTATATATCTTAGATATTAGTCCTATAAGGAATAGCAAGCAAAATTTTTTCTCATCCTATAGGTTGTCTCTTTATTGTTTCCTTTGCAGTGCAGAAGCTTTTTAATTTGATATGGCTCAATTTGTGGATTCTTGCTGTTATTTCTTATGCAACTGGAATTCTGTTCAGAAAGTCCTTCCTATATGTATGACTTCAGGTATAAGTCATATTTTATCCTCCAATAGGTTTATTATTTCTGTTTTAATGTTTAGATGTTCTTCCATTTTGATTTTAGTTTAGTACATGGTGATAGTGAGAGACACAGTTGCAGCTTCAATCTTCTATATATGGATAGCCAGTGTTTCCAGCGACATTTGATAGTTTATTTTTCCTCCAAAATATGTTTCTGACCACTTCCTTGGATATCAAATAGCTGAATGTGTTTGGGTGTGTTTCTGTATCCTCTGTTCTGTTCCATTGATCCACATGTCTGTTTTTGTGTCAGTATTGTACCATTTTTCTCATTGTGGCTTTATATTATAACTTGAAGTCATGTATTGTGATGCCTCCTGTTTTACTCTTGTTGCCCAGGATTGCTTTTGCTTTCTGGGTCTCTTCTGGTTCCCTATGAATTTAGGACTGTTTTTTCCAGTTCTGTGAAGAATGCTGTTGGAATTCTTTTAGGTATTTTTGTATTTTTTAAAATTTTATTGGTACATTTTAGATATACATAATGATAACTCATCATAAGGAATTTGTACCTGTACATGATGTATCTTGCTTTTTTCCCATTCCCTTCCACTCCCTTCAACCTCCTTCCCCTCCTTATTTACTAAAGCTTCTTTTCCATCTATTCTCTTTTGTTTCTTCTCCCTTCCTTCCTTTCCCCGTCTCCCTCCCTTGTTCCTCTTTCCATTTGAACAGATTAGAAGATTCAGAAACAGCTCCAAACATACTCAGCCACCTTATTTTTAACAAAGGGGCCAAACACCTTCACTAGAAAAAAGTCTCTTTAATTAATGGTGCTGGAAAAACTGGATTTCCACATGCCAAAGATTAAAATTAGACCTATATCTCTCACCATGCACTAAACTAAAATTGAAGTGAATCAAAGATCTAAATATTAAAATAAACACTAAACCTGCTGAAAGATAGAATACGTAAAACACTTGAAGATATAGGAGTAGTCAAAGACCATGAACAAAACATAGACCATATGGAAAATACTACAAAGAATCAACAACTGTTATATCATCTTATTAAAATGTTTTGCACAGCAAAAGAAACCACCAACAGAGTGAAGAGCCAACCCACAAGGTGGGAAATAATTTTGCCAGCTGTTCCACAGACAAAGGACTAAAACTTAGAATATATAAAAAAAACTCAAAAGAATCACACCTCCCAAATTTAAAGACCCAGTTCAAAGATGAGCATCTGAAATTAATAGATATTTCTCAGAAGAAGAAGTACAAACAGCAAGTAAACATATGAAAAAACGTTCAACGTCACTGGTCGTTCGAGAGATGCAAACGCAAACAACGCTGAAATTCCACCTCACTCCAGAAAGAATGGCTATTATCAAGAAATCAACCAATAACAAATGCTGGTGGGGCTATGGGGAAAAAGGAACCCTTCTCCACTGTTGGAGGGAGTGTAGACTAGTGCAACCAGTATGGAAAGCAGTGTGGAGACTCTTCAAAAAATGAATACTAGAGATTTCATTTGACCCAGCTCTTCCCCTTCCTAGTATCTTTCCAAAAGAAATAAAAGCATCATACCACAGAAATGTATGCACACCCATGTTTGTAGCAACACGGTTTTTAATAGCTAAATCTTGGAAACAGCCCAAATGCCCATCAACCAATGAATGGATAAAGAAGATGTGAAATTTTTTATACAATGAAATAATACTCTGCCATAAAGAAAGATAAGCTTGAGACATTTCTATGTAAAGGGATGCACTTGAGACCATACTTTTAAGTAAATTAAATCAGACCACATATTTAAATACTGTTTCTCTGGTGTGAGAAACCAAAAGTGTAAATAAGGACCGAAATGTAAAATACATATTGGGAAGTGGGAAGAAAATTCTGTTGGAACTTTGATTGAGATTGCATTGAATCTATATACAGGTTTGGGGAGTATGGCCATTTTGACAATACAGTATTGGTTCTGCCTATCCAGGAACAGGGGACATCATTCTAATTTCTAATGTTCTTTTCAATCACCCTGTCAAGAGTATAGTGATACTCCAGTTGTAGAACATCTCCAACCTCAAACTTTCCACTACACCCACGGCAAAGTTTAAAAAAATAGTTTGACTTGAAAAAAGTTGTACTGGCTGAGAGTGAGTCATGCACCGTGTTTCATCTCTGACACAGAAGGGTGACACTTCAGTCTAAGTGTTGCTCTTGCACAAACAACATACCTTTATTTGCTTTTCCACTTATTTCTTAGGGGAAAAATCAGTTCTCAAACTTTTCAGTGTTCGAACATGAACTTGGAACAAATTGAGTTTTACAACCAAGGATTCACTGTAGTTTAGTTTTCATTGTAGAGGTCTTTGACTTTATTAGAATAATTACTAGGTATTTAGTTTTTCTTGATGCTATTGTGAATGGTATTATTTTCCTAATTTCCTTTTCATTGAGTTCATTATTAGTATGCACAAATGCTATTGATTTTTGTGTGTTGCTTTTGTAACCTGCTACATTGCTGATATTGGTTATTAATTCTAAGAGTTTTTTGGTGGAATTCTTTGGATTTTCTATGTAGAGTATCGTGTTATTTGCAAATAATTATACTTTGACTTCTTCCCTGTATGTATCTCTTTTATTTCTTTCTCATGCTTCATTGCTCTGGGTAATGTTTCAAGTACTATGTTCAACAGAAGTGGTAATAATGGGCACCCTTGTCTTCTCTCTGATTTAAGCTGGAAAGTTTTCCATTTTTCCTTATTAAATATGACATGACCATTGGTTTGTTATAATGTTTTTTATCATAAGGATTTCTATACTATTTTCTTCAGGATTGCTATCATGAAATGCTGTTGGATTTTGTCAAAAGCTTTTTCTGCATCTATACATGTGATCATTTTTTTCCTTGTTTCTGTTTATGTGGTGTAGTGTATTTCTTGATTCGCATATGTTGAGTCATTCTTACAACCCTGAGATGAAACCTACCTGGCCATTGTATATAACATTTTTTCATGATGTGTTGCTGTTGTAGTCAGGGTTATCAAGGGACTAGATTTAACAAAGGACACATAATTTATGGGATTATTTTATAATATTCATCCAAAAGTCAAATGCAGAATAGTGCAAGAAATCTATCCACATATTAGAAACTTGAAGGATCCAGCTGAAGGCCTAGAGCCCAAAGCCCTGTCCTCCATGAGTGCAGCCAGAGGCCTAGAGCCCACACCAATGTCTTATGCAAGTCAGCATGGAGGATGTACATGGGAAGGCCCAAAGGCCAGCGGTCAAAGCTTAAAAGCCTGAGCCAGTGTGGTGAAGGATCTGCATTACCAGACTGAGGGATCTACACTGGAGCCAGGAAGCGATGCTCAAAGCAAAGATCAGGACTCCCCTGATGATAGGACAGCAGCCATTCCCAGTGACAGCAGAGCCCCAAACTCCTCCTATGATAACAGCCAAGTTTGCATCAGGAAAACCAGCTATAGCAAGTTTCTCCAAAAAAATCAACATCTTATGTTCTTCCCTTCCAGTTCTCTTTTTATGCCATTGGCGGCAATCCTCAGGTAGGTCTTCCATGCCCAAACTATGCTGCTTCAGTTCAGCTGGGCATTAAAAGTTGACCATTAGTTAATCTGCCACAGTTGCATTTTATTTGCTAGTTATCTTGAGGATTTTTGAATCTATGTTCATTAAGGAGATTGGTCTGTAGTTTTCTTTTTTAGTTGGGTCTTTGACTATTTTGGGGATTGGAGTGAAGCTGGCTTCCAGAAATGAATTTGGAAGCACTCTGTCCCTTTCAGGTTATTTGAAGAGTTTCAGAATTGTTGATACTTTATCCTTAAAAGTGTTTTAGAAGGGCTGGGGATTTCGCTTGAGCTAGGGATTTAGCTCAGTGGTTCTGGCGCCTGCCTCGCAAGTGCAAGGTCCCGAGTTCGGTCCCTGGTGCCAAAAAACCAAACAAAACAAAACAACAAAAGTGTTGTAGAATTCAGTGGTGAATCCATCATGTCCTGGACTTTTTCAAGTTGATAGGTTTTGAATTATTGCCTCAATTTTATTGTTTGTTAATGAGTTATCAGCATTTTTCCGTCTTCTTGCTTTAGTTTTGGAAATTTAAATGAGTCTAAAAATCTGTCCATTTCTTCAAGATTTTCCAATTTGTTTGAAGACAATTTTTCATAGTAATTACTATCCTTTTGATTTCAATGGTGTTCATTGTAAATTTGCCTGTTTCATTTCCAATTTCATTAATATCAGTCCTTTTTCTCTTGCTACCTTTGGCAAAGGATTTGTCTGTATTTCTTAATCTTTCAAAGAGCCAGATTTTTGATTCATTGATTCTATGAATTGATTTTTCATTCTCAATTTTATTAATTTCTGCTTTAAGATTTTTCTCCTTAATTTTGGTCCGGGTTTGAACTATTGTTTCACTAGTATCTTGAACTTCCTCATTACATTATTTATTTGAGTTCACTTTGTTTTTCTAATGTGAGCATCAATTATAATAAACTTCCCTCTTTGGACTTTTATTGTGTCCCATAGGTTCTGGTGTGTTGTACTGGCAATGTATTTGCTTCCAGAAATGTATTAATTTCTTCTACAATTTCTTCTATGCCCATTGGGTGTTCAGGAGTGTGTTATTACATTTCCATATTTTTCTAAATTTTTGTGGTTTGATTGTTTTCTAGTTTCATTGTCCAATGGTCTATTAGTAGATATTGAGTAATATTGATTCCTTTATATTTATTTACCAAGTGTTACAGACTGAAACCAATATGTGACCTATTTTTGAGATAGCTCAGTGTACTGTAGAGAAAAATGTGTACTCTGTTGTAGGAGGATGGAATATTTTGTAGACATCTATCATGTTCAATGATCAAGGGTGTGGTGATTCAGCTCTAATATTCCTTTATTGATTTTTTGTTTAGTTGATCTATCTGTTAAATTGGGACAATTGAGGTCATCTGGTATGATTGTGTTCGTGTTTATTTGACCTTGTTGTTCAGTAGTATTTGTTTTATGAAGATAGGTGCTCCAGTATTAAATGCATATATCTTTATCAGCGTTATCTCTTCATGTCTGATTTATTCCTTTAACTAGTGTGTGGTGATCTTCTTTGAGTCTCTCATTAGTTTTATCTTGACATTTACTTTGAGAGGAAAATCATTATCCCTGCTTGTCTTCAGGGTCCTGGTGGATGCAATATTGTTTTTATTCTTTGCTTTTTACCCTATGAATATCTTTTTGGATTAGGTAAGTTTCTTGAATGCAATGATCTGTTGGATTCTGTTTTTTGATCCAGTGTGTCAATGTGTGTCATTTAATTGGTGAGTGAAGCCATTAACATTTAACGTTATTACTGGGAGGTGTTTATTAACTGCTAACATTGCATTCTTTCTCTGTTGATGACTTCTTTTCATTTACCTACTTTTGTTTAACCATTCACCTTGCTTGCTGTATTTATTGAATGTAGATTTTTGGCTTTGTTGGCTTTCTCATAGCTGTCTCAGATATTCTTGAGTATTTTCAGGAGTACTAATTTTGTATTCATACATCTCTGGAATTGTTCTTTTTCATAGAATGTACTTACATTTTCATATATTTTGAAGGAAAGTTTTGCTGCATATGTTAATTTAGGTTGCAAGTTGTTTGCTTTTAAGGTTCGAAATATTTCATTCTGAAATCCTCTGATCTTTAAATTTTTTGTTGAGTAGTCTGCTGTAATTCTCAATGGTTTACATTTTCATGTGATTTTTTGCTTTTCATGACAGCTTTTAAAATTGATTTTTTGGAACTTTTTTTTTTTTGGTACCGAGGATCAAACTCAGGTCCTTGCGCTAGCACAGCAGGCGGCGAAACCACTGAGCTAAATCCCCAGCCCTAAAATTGATTTTTGTTGGTCCTCTGGAATCTTAATTACAATGTATCTTGCGCAGCTTTTTTTTTTTTCATTGTAATCGGTTGCTGTTCTGTATAACTCACTTCTATTTTGAAGTCTTTTCTCATATTTAGGAAGTTTTCTATTATCATTTCTGCAAACCAATGTATTGTTCCATGTTTTCTCTTTTATTTTCTCTCCAACTCCATTTAGCCTTAGATTGGTCTTAGTGTCATCTAGTAGCTGTTGAATGAATTTCTCTTGTTCTCTTATCCTTTATGAGGCTTCTTTGAGCAATTCATCATAATTTACCATCCTGTCCTCAATTTCAGAAACCTTATCTTCACATTGGTCAGTTTTGCAATTTATGAATTTGATACATTGTTTTAAATCTGGTGTTTTTGTCTGATCCCTTTTTGTGCATTCTGTATCTGTGGCAAATTTGTCACTCATGCTTTGAACTATTTTGGTCAGTTCTTCCAATTTTTGTTTTCCCCAAATCCACATTGGTCATTCTGTTTAACAATTCCATGAACTTCTGGTTTGAACTTGCCAAGTTTGTCAAGTTTCTTTACCTCTTGTTTAATCAATTTAAAAATCTTCACTACCTCGAATTTGTTTTCCTCTCCATTGGAGCCTTCTGGATCTTTCATGGGAAAGTTGAGACACCTTGGCAGTTCTTTGTTGCTTTGTTTTCTATGTTCCTGTGTGTATGTATATGTGGTTTTTGTTTTCTTTGTTTTTCCACATTTTATGCTTTTTTGGCGCTGAGGGCTGAGGTCAAGTAGGATGGGGGAGATTGTAATTTATATGAAGATCATTATAGTAAGATACTACTTTCTTGTGATATGTTTTCAGTTTTATTTCTCCAGAGATAGTCCTTCAGCTATTTAAGTGATTTGGACTCTGTCCCTATATTTTGAGGAAATCATTATTTTTGTTTAAAACAGCATCATCAGATTAAATCATATATTGCTTGTATATTACAGACTTTGAATTTATACTTTCACCCTTTATCAATACTCTTTGCAGCCTATATTCAATTGTTATTAGCATTATTCTGCAATGTGGAAGGAAAAGTGGAAGGAAGACATTTAGGGATGGGTGAAAGAGGAATGTGCCTCACTAAGAAAGGAGATTGTTAGGAGGAAGAGTAATGGGTGAAAAAATAGATATAAGGTCAGATTCTGCTCAAAGTCTTCTAGTCAGATTGAAGGGTTAGTCCTGAGAGTTTTAAGAAGATATTTGGGGGGACAAGGATAGGATATAAGAGCGGAATGCATATTTTGGGCATGAGAAAAGCTATGAGATTGTTGGAACCTGTTGATATATTGGTGCACCTGTAAAGTAGAAAAGAAGCAAGGGAAGACAAATGGCTAAGACAAGGAATGGCAAAAGAAATAAAATAGAGAAGTCAGAATGTTAATACAAGTGAAGACTAGAATGACTGAGAAAGAGCAGAATGTGGTGAAGTAAAAATTTGATGGGAAGAATTTAAAAAGTGAATGAAACAAGTAAAAAATAGTATTGTAATAAGAGCCTGAGTTGAAGAAACTAGATGAGGAGGTGAGAAGAGGGAGATAAAGCAAACATCAACTAAATCAAAGCAAAACAAAATACACACAGACACACACATGCACACACACATGCACACACAAATATCCAGTGGGAACACAAATCAAATACTCCAGAAAGAGAATGTACATGCAATTTACATATGCCCACATTGCTAAAAACCCTGTGTTCATACTGTTCCCATCTTGCATTGGCTGAAGTCTTCTTGTAGGCAACCACACCACTTTCACCTCTTTCCCTTGTACTCAAAACCCAAACAAATGTAATCTCAGGAATTCTCTCTGCCATCTCTCAGGAAGGATGCTCTTCCTGGACTTGGTTTAGGAACTCTTCCTCCAACCTCCAGGCATGATGGGGGAATCTGTTGGCAGGTGCACTTCAGGACTATGTAGTCAGGGGTGCATTTGTACTTGAGTGTGGGTCCTTGGGATTCCATGAACATATTTGCATGACATCAAGGGGTCTGCAGGGGAAGGTGTGCTGGTGTGGAGCTGTGGGAATTGAGATTCACTATGAGACAGAATCTGCAGGTACTTTACCCTTTCTCTGGGGGGAGGGAGGGAGGCAGCTGTTCTTGCCCTTGTTGAATGCTAGTGAAGATACAAAGAGCTGCAGCATTCTCCAGTGTTTGGTAGAGAGGTGACAGGGCAAAGGGTCTGGTAGGTGCAGAGTCTGACACAAGTGTCCAGTCTCCACAGTACTCATGAATTATTCATTCCCTCTCTCAGGTTTTTTGGAATTCTCTATAATGGCTGCTTCTCAGAGCAGCAAAGCTGAAGCAGTATGAACCAGCTATCATGGTTCCTCTTCACCTATCCTGTAATCCAACTGCAAGTTTTTGTTTACATGTATTGTTTTCTGAATTAATTTTCTGGCTTAGGGTGTAAGATTCTCCCTCACTGCAGAGTACCTGTGCCTTCAGTAAGTTATCTGAGTACCTCTGAAGCAACTCCTACTTCAGTCAGCCATGCTGGAACTCCTGTTTGACTATAGATTTATAGATTTAGTAGACAACATTCAAGTACTCAGTGGAGTTGGACTAGAAGACATTGCAATTCTGGGAATTTGTTTTTAGATGGCAGACCACAGCCCATGTAAAAATGAGTTTTCACATCTACAAACTGATAAGAATTGCCCAACTACCAAAAAAAAAAAAAGCTTAAGTCTTAAAAATAAGAAAGGTGTGGTTTTGTATATTTCAAAATTGCTGAAAGTATATTCCTACATAAATAATTTGGTGAGATGACAAATATATTAATTATCTTGATTGAATCCTACAATGTAAACAGGGATCAAAATATTCTATTGTATCCCATTAATATACACCAGTATTATTTTTTAATTAAATAGTTTTTTTAAAAAGATAAAACTAAATGCAGTTTGAAACATTTTTCTGAGTGAAAAGTAAGTCAAAACAATCTAGAATTCTATTTTTACCCCTTGCTTATTATTTTTCATTCACTGAAATTTTGAATATCATTTCGTTTCCCCATTTAGACTGGTAAAATTTAATAAAGAATTTTGTTATAATCTGCAAAAAATTGTCTTCAGTTTCCTTTCTTAATTTTTAATTCCTTTTCTCAAGTTGATTTGCTTGATTTAGTCTCAGTATAACACATTAATTATTTTTAATCCCTAGTGCCATGAAATCTTCTAATATGCCTCTGGATATTACTGGTAGATAATATGTTATATACACAGAAAGTGGCATTTGTTCACATTGCACTAAAATCTATTAGATGATATTTTTATAATTCAATAGGGGTTAACACAGTTATCAAGGTATTTGGCAGTTTTAAAAGGTCAGTGAACAGATGATCCCTTAATCTATTATCAAAAAGTGCTAGTAAATGTAGGTATCTAATTAAGGAAGGTCTTAATATTATTTGGTGATCAATAACATTAAAGAAGTTTTATTACTGGTACTGAAAACAGAAGGATTTGTGATATAAATAACTTACTGTGGATATTATGATGTATTATATTACATTTTCTCATTTAATAGCTACACATCTGCATTTTCAAAAATATGCACATGCAAATATTGAGTGACACAAATTAAAAAAAGTCTTCCTATTTCCAATCAGCAATAGAATAAATATGTATGTTTCAATAATTAGCTTAGATTATGAATAGAACCAATAGTTGAGCTAAATAAATTTTAAACTATTCATTTCATAAATTCTGATCACAGAATTTGAGAAACATATATAGGTCCAACAACATTCCTGTGTTGATCAGTTAATTAGTACCATTTATAAAACATTTTAGGTATAGTAATGAGAAATACTATCCTCATAAACAACACAAAAACACTGTTGCCTGTAGTGTTGTATTTTTAGCATTACTATTCAATGATGAGCATTGAGATTACTCAGTATAAAAACTTGCTCACGATTTTGCCTCATGAATTACTGGTTTTACACTCTGTTATGAATGTGAAAATTCACTGTTGACACTGAAAGTTAATATGTACAGATATGTGTGTATAATATATAGTATATATGTATATACTATATTGGTATATATAGTGTATATATGTATGTGTCCTATACACTGTGAATCCAGGACATTTTACAAAATTTGAACATCGGTGTGATTTTATAAATACTGTGCAAATATAAGCAAAAATAAAAATGGTGCAGTGGCAATTGGAATTATAGCTACCACTGTATTCTTATCTTACCCTTAGGTATTACATATAAATTGCATATATATTAGAATATCTAAATAAAGAAATAGAATTAAAACAATGACCTAATCCCAAAAATCCCAATGCATTCTCAATCTGTTCTACTCTACCTTTAATACCATCATTAAATAAAACACTTTGATATCTGTTTCATCCCTTGAAATTGTTACAGAGATTTTAAAAACCTGAAGGAAAAGACCATGTAACTTCTAAAGCATAAGTGAATATGAACACTGGCAACATAGAAGGTGTATTTATCCTCTAATACTATGGCTTATATCTAGGTATCACCCCAAAGCCTCAGGCACTAATAAGTGGAGCTTTGGGAGTTGACTGACTCATGGGTATGTGATGCTGGATCATGAATGTGTAATACTGGGTTAATCAACTGATGGGTTTATAGCTGGGCGTGATGCTGGGCGAAACCTGGTGGGAAGAGGTGAGTCAGTGGGGGCATGGCCAAGAAGTATATATCTTTCCTGTTCTCTTGATTGCTCACTCTTTCCTGTCTGCCATGCCATGAGCTCTTTCTCCTCTGACATGCCACCCTGCCTTGGAGCCAGTAGACTGAGGACTGAAACCTCTACAAACTATAAGCTTAAAATGATCCTTTCCTCCTTTAATTTGTGAGTCTCATTTTGCCTTAGCAATGAGAAAGTAATTAAGACATCTAGTTATTAATTAATTTTGAAAGAATTCAATTCATGAGGGCCTAGTCACTTATCAAAGAAATATTTTAAGCATTTTTTCTATATCAAGCATTGTTTTAGGCTCTGAGGGCCAATCAGTAAGCAAAAGAGACAATAATCCCTGCCCACTGAGAGTTTACATTTGATCATGTAAATATTTTAGAATGTCTTCAATTCAGCATTCAACTTCTATATAATGAAGTTCTATATAATGAATGCCTCTTCCAGGATGTGAGTGTGCTTGCTTAAATAACCTGAATCTCCAGGTACTGTTTCCAACCCTCATATTTAACAATTGAAATTTTATTGTTATTGTTTTGGCTTATGTTTAGATGCCCCCCTAAAGATTCATGTGGTCACAGGGGCCCTTTTCAAAAGTGGCTGGATCTAGATTGTGTGATGCTCAGATTAATGGTGTGTGATTACCAAATCTGTTCACTGATTGGTTTGACATAGTTCTGGGTAGGATTAAGGGTACCCCACACTCGGTGTGAGTGCTACCTACCTTCAGGACAGGTAGCCTGGATACAATATAAGGGACAGAAATAGGACTAATGTTGTTATTTGCCTCTTGGTTGCTGCTTGCTACATTCTGCTTGCCGTGCTCTGCCATGGATTGTTTATCCCCTGCAATGTCCCTCTGCCATGGCACCTTGCCTTGGAGCCAGCCAACTATGAACTGACACCTCTGTAAACTGTGAGCTGAATAAACCTTTCTCATTTAACTTGTGGGTGTTGGCAATGAGAAAAGTAACTAAGACAGTTACCTTAAACATTAAAAGGGTTTTCCTTGTAGCACTCTGGGAGGTTTATTACAGGAGGAGGATTATCTGTTCAAAGCCTTCATAGGCAATTTAGTGACTTAGCAAGATGTTATCTCAAGAGAAAAAAAATACTGGGGATACAGCTCAGTGCAAAAGCCCTAGGTTCAATTACCAATTCTGAAAAGTGTGTGGGTATATGGGGTAGGTTTCCTCTAACATGTGAGGTTTATTTCTTAAATTACTAGTAAAGAAATTTAGCTACTAAATATAGATATAAATATTCACTGTTTAGTTTTAGGGAAGCACAATAAATTTGACTCAAATATTCGTAGAAAATATGACTAGAACATACCTTCTCTTGGCTCTACTTTTTCACTCTCTTATGATAAAATAAGATAACGTTGGATTTGTTGCCCTTTCCCTTAAAGCCATTCCCTCTACAAACTAAGGCTAATTTGGAAATTGGTAAGGTAAGAAGATTGAAAGCAGATACAAATAATTTAAAAATTCTACAAGTTTTAGTTGTACTGGTGCTATTTCAGTAATGCCCATTTCTGGTAATATATAGTGGTTGAGTAAGCAATGGATGTACCTACAAGGACAGAATCATGGCTGAAATACAATAAGTGTCTCCAAAATTGTTTTAAAAAACAAGAAATGTAAGTTTATTTACCATCTTTGAGAAAAGCAGTTTAAAAAGGTAAGTATATAAGGCAGATAGGTCTCATATATGCAATTCTATAAAGTTCAGACCACAAAATTGATAATCAAATAGTTTATCTATGTTTTTGTGAGAATGGTCTCCATATGTTTCTTAGGCTGGCCTGGAACTTCTAGGCTTAAGCAATTCTCCTGTCTCAGTCTCTCCTCCCCTGATAGCTGGGACTACAGGTATGTGCTACCTCACTCAGCTATTCAAGTAGTTTGACCAAAGAACACAAAAGCATAATTTCCTTGATGTTCTTGTTACATTTCCCTTAATTATATTTTTGATTTCATTTGTGGTATATTTAAGTTAATTTTATGTGAATCATTGGTTTATATGCTGCAACATAAAACTATTAAAAGAGTACAAATATAAATATTAGATGAAAATAAGGTGTATTTCTATTCTGCTCATTATCCTAACTCCACTTGACTCCCATCATCCTAATTAGTTTAATGTCTAATATAAATACACTTTTCAACATCCATGATGTATTTTGCAGTCAATTCCGCATTTGAGTTCCAATACACAAGCAAAACTTCTTTCATAGCCTTGATAAACAATACTGTAGTTCTCGAGGTTGGCAGGAAGGAATCTTGGACATTGCAAGGGAAGTAATTAAATTGGAAGAGTTATAAAATGGAGCAACTGATGAACCCAATTCTCCAAAAAGGACTGATACAGCAAGCAATGTTGAGGCAGGTACATTGTCTGCTTTATTTGACATAACTATTTCCTGTGTACTCTCAAACTTGAAATGTCCAAATTAAAGATTTTACTAAAGGACTGGTGTTATATAAAAAATGGTATTTTCATTAAGGTTTATCCTTCAAGGATTCATTTACTGTACTCCTTTTTGTATGTGTCTAATTTAACATTTGGGTCTAAATGTCTCTGAGAAGTAGATCCCATCTGTGCTGCTTTTTTCTCTAAAATACTTATAATTTGTTGATTCATTCTAACATTTCACACCAGTTAGTGCTATTTCCTCTAGCAGACTTTCAAAATTTTTAAATAATCAATGTTCATATAGCATTTGTAAGACAATTTA
>NW_004624911.1:2358695-2386184 GCF_000247695.1 Heterocephalus glaber
ATAATCTTTAATTTCAAAATCAATATGAAATTAGATTTTGAGGAGATAAATTTAAATATTTTTGCAAACTCATAATTAACAAATTTCACATTATGTTTTTATAAACTGTGCAGTAGCTAATAAAAATAGCAATGACTACAAATGCCTAAACACCTATGACTTTTATGGTGTATATATATTATGCACTTGAAAATGAATGAGTGTTGAACACAGTGTAAATACTGTATTTTGGGTCTGATTTAATATGAGTAAATCTCACTGCACCATTTGCATTTCAACTATTGTTCAATATGACGACATTTCAATTGTCAATTTTTCTTAAAGTCATTGTGTGCACATACACATATACAGACAAGGACATATATCCAGCTTAGAGTACAAAGATTATTACTTTATATGACACATCTTCTATGTACCAAATACCCACAAAGAATATAAACATATGCCACAAACATGAACTAAAATAAATAACAATAATAATGAAAATAATAATAATAATAATGAAAATGGGGAATCATGCAATGCAAACTGCTGTTTTCTAGAATTTCCAGTTATTATTTCACTCAGTCTTTCTTTTATGTCCCCTGTATTTCTGTGTTGTGTGCCACATTAATGAAAAAATAACTAGTTAACAGGTTATTCTACCATGCATGCAAACGCTGTTTCACAGAGGAATTATTTGAATATACTTTTAGTTTTAAAATCTAGTTACAAAGATAAATGACAATTTTTCCATCTATGCAATAAATTAAAGTACTCCACAGAGATCTATTTTTGACCACCTTTTTATTATCTTTAAGACAACTCTTGATTTTTTCAGACAAATCACTCATTCAGGGATTCACATACATTGTAATATGGCCATACATTTAAAGCTATTGCAAAATGTACTTGAGATAGAAACAGACACAATCATTGATTTCCAATACTGAAGAATCAAAGTCATAAAATGTTACCATACTTAAATAGGACTGATGATATAGTTCAATGGCAGAGTATTTGCCTTGCAGGTGCAAGGCCCTGGATTCCATCCTGTGGCAGGATGAAAGGGGGAAAAGAGAGGAGAGGAGGGATGGGAAGGGAAGTGAGAAGGAAGAAAGGAAGAATAAAAGTTTGTAAGGGCCTGAGCTCTATCCACAGCACCACACACACACACACACACACACACACTAATAAGAAAATAAATAAATAAATGAATAAAGTGTGTATATTCTGCCCTCACAAAGACAATTCTAAGGCTCTGTGAGAAAATAACTGGGCTACAATTCTGGCACCATATCTTTAAGTAGTTAAAAATTCAGACAAATCATTTAATTATCTATACCTCATTGACCTCACTGAATATGAGTAGTGTTAGGGCTCATTTTTAAAATCTTTTCTTGTTCTAGTATTGTGTGATTGAGATAAAGGTTCACCAGAAACCTGTAATAATTTGCATAATGGCTCTAAATTAGGAGCTTTAAAAGGTTTTTGCATCACAATTCCACATATAAAGCCAAAATATCTTATTCCCAACTGCATATTTCATATAATTTTAATTGATTTTAAAATATAAGGTTTAAATACTGTGTACTTTGTTTTGAGTAGATAGCTATTTTATGGTTGTTTCTAGTTTAACAACAAATAATTTTTTCAGGTAATTTAGAAGGAAATCTTTTTTTAAAAGAGTATTTTAATGATCATTTTTCATTTCAAGGTAAATTTGGTAGTAGTTTGGAAATAAAATTTTCACTCAAAATGTTATAACTCGTGATAAAATTTTCCAGAACAACATATCCCCAATGGCATTTATTATAATGTGTTGTCAAATGTTTATATTGATTAAATTACTGTTTTGATGAAAGAGGAACCATATACTGATCCACTTGATGATATTAGGTGATACTTAAATGTTTCAAGTGGCAATATTAGGGAAAGTGGGGAGGGTTATTTTAATCGGATAATTGTAATATATTTTGAAGTTCTGTAACTCAGCATTGTGTTACAAATATTAATGCAAACACATCTCAAAAAAATCAAATGATTTTTGAAATAGTGTTTGTAACTAAAATATATGAATTATGTCATCATGATTTTGTGCTGGAAATTATAAAAATTTAACATCTCTGAATTTAACCATTTTAAAATGAAAAAGATAATTAAAACTTGTTATAGTTGACAACTACCACATTGCACCTTTCAAATTTTCCACTAATTACAGCTGTTAATTTTCAAGAGGAGCTGTTAAAGTGAGTCAGATTTGACATAAGATCAGTGTTTCTCCACCTCTTTTTAATTTTTATTCAGAATAAAATATATTTAAATGAATTATTTTCAAATATATTAGCTACCCACCAGTACTTTCTTAAAGGATTAATTTTACTTTTTCTGGTGTTTGAAAATAAATATTAATTATTTTAAAAGATATTACACACAACAACAAAAACTGAAAATAAAACTGTATTTTATATATATTGAAATCTTTATTATGTAAACTGGAAAGTTTACCATTCAAGGTCCTTAATTATATACTTCCAACAAATATCTTTCTCTATAATTTGTAATCTATGATCTCTCTTTAGCTAAGTGAACACTAATTCTCTAGCCACAACTTTTTCCCCATCTTTTCTGGTCTTCTAAGGTCAGCATCTGTACAGGGCAATGCAAAACTCATTTCCTCTAAGAAAATTCCCAGATTAGCATAACATGGGAAATATCAGAATAAGCATAAGAATGATGTTAAATGTAAGTGCATAAAAGACTTGTGGTAAGACTACCTCTGGTGAAGGTTGTCAGCAAAATCTTGGAGCAATGAGGTTTCTTAACTTTAATTTTTAAAAAATCCCATTAATAGTTACTATGTCTCATGTATAGTCAAATGAAATATTCCATTACTCATCTACCCATCAATTCTTTCTCCTTGCCCCTTGAAAAGCAGACAGAAGTGCCAAGTATGTTGGAGTTTGCCTGTACTCCAAGCACTCAGGAAAGACAGGAGTATCTCAAGTTAGAGACCAATTTGGGCTACATAGGAATACTCTGTCTCAAACTAACCAAAAACCCTCAAAAGGCACAGAATACTATTTTGAACTAATTTTACCTTGCTTTAATTAGGCTTCTCTATATTAAGGGTAAGGCACAGGGACTACACCTTCTAATTTTTTGCAATTCTCCTCTTTTATCTCAAGCTTTAGCAAGTAAGCATGGTACAAATATCAGGGCTTTATAATGTTGTATGCATATTAAGCAGCCGTAAAGAACAAAATTAATCTGCCAGTGATTAAGCTACAAAATGTCTTAGTAATAGGATTTTGTAAAATTTAAGCTGTTTCTAAATATAGTTATGTGATTAATAATGTTTCAATTATTTTTAAGGGGTATAAATATTTTGGAAAGGGCTATGCTGTACTAAGTGAAACTAGGGGAGCAAAAGATATAAATGGGCCTTTGGAGAAAACCTGGAAAGAATGTGGATTCTAAGATGTTGCAACTGCTGACTGAAAAGCAGAGAATGATTCAGAGCATTTGGGTTGGGGGGACTAAGTAAATAAGAAGTTTTTATAGAATCTAAGCAGGTCAAGGAGAGGCAAACAAATTGTGGGAGAATTTGGAGTGACAGACAAGATGAAGAATTTAAGGATTAGGTAGAAGTTTGGAAGAATTATAGACACTCAAAAAGGAAAAGGAGATATTTAGGGAAACTAATGAAACTGAGACTTCAATGAATGAAAGATATATAGGCCTGAAAGGAACAGGGAGGGGTTGGGGAGGCTTACTGAATCTGGAAAGTTCCAGGAACTATTCAGAGTGTAGATTTGTGGATTTGGAGAGAAGGATGGAAGTGATAATATGAGTAAGGGAAAGAACAATGAAAATAATCACATATGTTTAGATCTTTCCTAAATAAAGTTTAAAGTAACTGTGAAATTTGGCATTGATGAGAAGTATTTTTTTCTTGTGGTAGTAGGTATAGAACCTAGGACCTTCACACTGAGTATATACTCAGGTTTGATTGATTGATTGTGACAGGGTCTTGCAAAATTCCTACATTTCCTAGGCTGATTAGAACTTGCGATCCTCTTGCCTCAGCCTTCCAAAATACGTGTATTACAGTTATGTGCCACCACATGATGGAAACTTTTAAGAAATGGCAGAAGCATGCATTTCACTTTTCTTCATCCACATGGAGAAGAGAAATTGTGACCAGACATTTGTGACAAAAAGAATTTAAATATACAGCATGATGGCACATATCTGTAATCTAGAACTCTGGGAAGCTGAGGCAGGAGGATTGCAAGTTTGACACCAGTCTGGGAAGTTTATAGACTTAGCAAAAACATTTTTTAAAAATCTTTTTTAAAGGCTGGGGAATGTAACTCAGTGCAAAGGCCCTGGGTTCAATCCCCAGTACAGCAGTACATAGATTATAGATAGATAGATGATAGATAGATAGATAGATAGATATGTACTTATTATTATATGAAGAATATTGTGACAAGATTGAGGGCATGTACTAAAGGACCCATTAAGCATTAACTTTACATACTAAAATTATTTTGAAAGGAATTAAAATCTCCAGTGACACATCATTATTTCCAAATCTTGTTTAATTAAATAGAACACTAAACAACTTTTATTCATGTATATGTAGATTTGGGGATATGTACTGCTTATTTAATCAAATCATCTTCTTATCAGTACAAGAAATTCCATGTACTTATTCTTTAGAATAGTCTTACTATTAGTTTGGTGCATAAATTTGTTAATGGCATTCTATGCAAAAATGAGGAAGAACAGTCCCTGTACTCAGGGTACTCAAAGTCCACAGTAGTACTTGTTTTAATGTGATATATAAAATATATAAAATGGAATTTTATTCAGTTATAAAGAATGCATCAAGTCAGTTGTAGGAAAATGGATGAATCTCAAAACCATAATATTAAGCAAAATGTGTCAGACACAGAAAATCAAATATCTCATGGTTTCTCTTCCATAAGAAAATGAATATATAAATGAATAAAATAAAGACAGACTTTTTGAAATATAGGAAAAGGACCAAGGGAAAGACGGAGAAGAGAGGGTGGGGGAAGAGATCAAACTTGATCAAAATATGTAAATTAAATATATATAAAGAGTCTGCAAAAATGTGTACATATTTCATGAAAAGAAAAACAGGATGAAGTTTTTTCGACAGATTGTGTTACTCGTGTATGGGGGACCCTAGAGCATGCTATATATCACAGAAAACGCACTACCCTGCCAGCCCTTAGAGAAGAAATTGAAAATGCATGTGCAGCAATCTCAATGACCAAGGTTACCCAAGCAGCAATTTTCTGTACTAATAAATGTCTGGAAGCTAATGGCCACCATTCTGAGCACCTCTTGTAGTTGTAGAGGCCAAAGGTAACTTGTATTAATCTCATGATGTCTCAATAAATTTAGTAATAAAATCTTTATACAAAGCTTTTATAAATAAGGAGAGGAAGAAGGATTGAAGGGAGGGAAGGGAATGGAGAAAAAAGAAGAATCAAGGTATATTATGCACAGGTACAAATTATGATGAATGTGATCATTATGTATTTCAAAAGTGTACCAATAAAATTAATTTTAAAAACAAGAAAAACAAAAGGAAAATATTTATACAACTTTTCTTTTCCCTAAATGTGTATACACATTTTGGCAGATTTCATATATATATTTCATTCCCCCAAATAAGGGTAAATATTATGTATTGCAGACATATACCAATAAAATTTTTAAAAGTATTTGCTCTGAAAATAGGCACTTCATAAATTGATTAGTTACACAGATAACTAATGATCTTCTATGTGACCTAGAGGGGCCTTTACATCTTCATTTTTTACCATCAGCAGTACTATAATTTTTTCATTATTTATTCTTTAGCAATTGACAGCTTGCTGATCACCAAGTGTCATATATTGGTGACCTAGGCCAATAGAGATATTTAATATAATTTCTGAGACTTTTGTTGTTGCTTTACATTTCCACACATGATATCTATCAGCACATTTGAATAAAAGTCTTTCCTTTTTTTATCCATTTTCACAATTAACGTTTAAGCTTGAGGTACATATTTTGAAAAAGAAACATCAAAAAATGGGAAGTCAAATAAATTTAATGCTCCTAAAAAAGACTGAGAAAAAAGAGACTGATATGATAATTAATATATATAAAACTCACCTTGAAATACTTAAATTAAAACCCACTTTCCTACCACCCTTATACTGTTCAGGAATTAGCTGTGGGATAGAGGATAAAAAGAGGGGAGAAAAAAAGGTCTTTGCCTTCCGTAAAATATAATCAATTAAACCTAAAGTAGATGTCCTGAAGACACAGGGCTTCAATAACCCAGATGCACTACATAGGAGATTCCACAGTCCCTTTAGTTTCAAGGACTCAGTGATTCTGTATTCCCCGATGCATAAAGTGCTTTTAGCAGCAAATAAACCAAAAATCTGAAATATAGGCCCAAAATATTCTATAAATTTAAACTGTCTTCTCTTTTTATTTGTCTGCTAAGGATAGTTTTAATAATAATGTCATATCCACTAATTGGACTATACCCTCTCGATTTTTATAATACTTCTATAAACCTAAAACATAGAACTCAGAATTTGCAGTAAGTTTATCAAACAGTAGAAAGCATAGATTCCAGGTGCAAAATATATGTGCTAGGTGTGATCCTGGTCCAATAGACTAGTAGTACTTATTTTTCTGACTGGGGAAAATGGACATGTCTCCTTTGACTATTGTTAATTATATATTGGGTCACTAAGACATTAATTACCTATATATTAATTTTAAAATTTTTCAGTCATTAAAATGTTCTCGACTATGATGGATTTTGATATCAATTCACATTACCTTAGATGAGAATTTCAAATTTTTAAGAAGGACATCAAAACATTGTCTCACCCGTGCTTGTCAGCTTCCAAAGATTACAAAGTTGAGAGCGGCTGAGGAAGGACCTCTCTGACATCTGACCTCTGAAATGCTTCTCACAAAAGTTTTCCTGAGGCATGTCAAACATTTTAAATTGGAGTGAGTCGAGCCGGGGATTTAGTTCTGTGGCACGATCCCCGATACAAAAACAAAACAAAACGGCTAAAGAATTTTTCCCAATTTTAAATCTTGGAAAGGAGGAAGCAGGAATCATAAAGATTGTGTTTTCAGTATAATATTATGAGATCTCTTGGATTAAAAAAACAAAAATTCCACAATGCTTTTGGAGGTAGGATATGCAGGAGAGATATTTAAGTTTTGACCAGGAAAAAGATTTTACACTTTTGAAAAACCTATTTATGGGATTATTTGTTAATTTATTTATTTTTTGCAGTACTGAAGACTGAATCCAGGGAGAGTTGAATTACATCCCCATCTTAGGTTTTATAAATTTCTTATTTATTTTTTATTTTTATTAGTACATGTTTGTAGTACATTCTGATTATATTCATCATGAGGAGAAGCTTTTATACTCCTTGAAAATCCAGCCTATAGCCCTATATTCTTAATTCTAATTAAGCCATTTTGTTAAAGTATTTAAGGAATATTTATATGAAAGTTATGGCAACTTTACATCTGTTTAAATATATACTGTGTTTTGTATTAGTGCTTTGCAAAAAAAAATCATTAAGAGAAAAGTGACAAGAATGATACTTATATCTTTGGAGTATAATTGATAATCCTGTAAATTACACTTTTAAATATGGGAAATTGGACCATGTACCTTATGATTTTATGTTTATTAACTTCTAGAATTCCATACTAGTATTTTTTACTCCATCAGAAACTTCTGCAGTTGTATACAATAGAACTTTCTGCAATGTTAGAAATATTGTGTATCTACACAGTCTAATACGGTAGCCATTATAAGTCTTTGAGCCACTGAAATGTGGCTAGTGCAGCTTAGGAACTGAATTCTTAACTTTATTCAAGTTGAGTTAACTAAAATTTAAATAAAAACATGTAGCTAGTACCTACCATACTGGGCAGCACTCTTTAGAGATAGTTCACATTCTGTACTTAATCTGAGGCATATATGAATTTACTTAACGCAAATGTGTTTTATTAGAATATTTTATCCTATTTTACTCAGCCACTCATCAGATACACCTACCCATCCAGTTGATCTGTGCTTTTTAAATATCCACTGTGTCTAAAACATGTTTAAGTATATGTTGTAGGGCATTTCCAATTTGGAAATGATAAGTAATCAGATTATAATAAAATTTTATATATACATTAATGGAAAAATAGCCACTTGTTTTAATCACATTTTTGAAATTCATAGTTGACTCAAAAGATATAACCATGTTAAAGCAGGTAAATATATTTTTCTCAATGAAACTTTACCTCTGGGTTCACAGAGCTAGTAGATTGCAGTCCTATTTCTTTCAAGGCAATTGTGAATTCCAGATACTTGATTACCATGAGTGAATTTGTTCAATAATGTTTATAACAAGAAATTTTCAAATTAAAAGATTGTGGTCTTTTATGTGTACTATTTTGGAAACTGCCCGGGTGACTTTTAATGACTTGGGACTTTGCTTATGTTGATAATTTTCCTCCTCCTGGAATAATATACAAAGGACAAGAGGTTATGGTTGCATAGTTTTTTGACCCCCGTATTCTTAATTTCTAGAATGTGTGACCCTTAATGAAAAATCTCTATGAGCTTGTCCACTCAGTCAAATGGTGGTGCATGAGTTATTTCTCTTTTACACACCAGTTTTACTAAGAAGAGTGTAAATGGCAAATTATGAGTGAAATATTTTAATCTCTTTAAATTACTTTTGCTTCTTGATAATGAAGCATGTCATTGTCACAAACTCATTCCAAACTAACTCATGAAGATATAATTGTCTACAAGAATAATTACCCATTAATTGACTTGATTGTACACAGCTGTTCTGAAAACTCATGACGTTGCTCAGAACTTGGCTGGGATAGTAGTCAAAATATAGCTTGCTACTGTTGACCTCCTCTCAAAGATCAGATTTTTTTCTTGATAAATTCAATTACAATAAAGCTGGAATGGCCAGTATTTAATGCTTTGGGTTCTTCTAATTTAACCCTGATAGTAAGATGGCTTGCTATCGTAGTAAATTTGTCTCACTGCAAAGTGAAGCAAAAGAATCACATGCATGATCATATTTACAGTAGAAACATTGGATATTGGATGAAATACCAAATTTTAAATACAGCATTACTACAAAAAAATTTCCTGCCAAGTATTGAGTCTAGTGATACTAACTGTATTTCACACTGGATAGAATACAGCAAGAGATGATGCAACGTTTTAAGTGTATGAAAAAAATGGACTACAGAACAGACATAGAGACATTCCTCATTTAACAACTGAGTTCTGTTCCTGCAACTAGGCCATTAAATGAATTGGTTGGTAAATGAGGAATTTTATATAGTATGTACATTATAATATTCAGAACAAAGAAATAGTCAAAAGAAATTCCAGTGTGATTACTTTGCTTTTATTTGCATAACTGTTACATGTAGTTCTGTAATGTATATCAGAACATAAAACTACAGTATTGTATTCTACAGTACAATCAGCAAAAATTACAGTACTATATGAACAAGGTGTACTGTACTAAAAAAATCGAGGCTCTATAAACAAGAACTACAGGACTGTACAAAAAAGGAAAAAAAAGATGGGTCATAAGTTCAAGTGGTGGGTCATAAGTCCAAACAGCATGCCTCTGTGGTAAGTCCAAACAGTTGTTAAACAGGTAGTTCATTAAACGAGGAATATCTGTAATATGAAAGGATGTTTGAAAAGTTTAACGCAAATAAGTACACTACACTTGTAAGTTACTTCTTTCCGTTTGGTAAACATATTTTCACCAATTCAGATAGATAAAGAAATTCCTTGACTTTTGTTTACATGACTCTGAGAATTATCTAAAAAGTTCTTGGGATAAAATACAGGACAATTCTTTAAAAGAATTCGTTTTTTGAGCCAGGCTTGGTGGCACATGTCTGCAATCTCAGCATACTGGGAGGCTTTCACAAGAGGACTGCAAGTTTAGGCCCATCCTGGGCAACTTGGAGAGTTAAGGAGATCCTGTCTCAAAATAATTATATTTTTTAAAAACGAGCTGGGGATGTAGCTCAGTTTGACTGTCCTGGGTTCAATCTCAACTTTAAAAAATGAATTAGTTCTTCATAAGAATTTTTAAATGTAAGAAAAAGAACTTCTAATAATTTTAAAGTTAAAAGAAAGTCAAATGACACAGCTAAAAAGTTGAAAGTTTTAACTTAGATTTTTACTTATTTTTATTCTACACTTTATGCTATAGAATAAAAATAAAGATGACTCAGGATAGAGAAAACTAACATATTACCAAAAAGAAACATATTGTTCAATAGTCTCTATAGACAAACATTTTCACTGGTTGTCTAGATTATGAAATTAATTTATCAATTATAGTCGCTGTCTCCCTTAGTTATTGATTGACCCTGTTCACCTTTACATCAGTAAGTTTTATAGAGACATTTCTATTAAAAGTTAAACTACTTGAGCATTGTTTAGTTTAGAGTATTTATCTCATTGCCTCTCCCTAATCCTTAGAAGGTATAGGTCAATAAGGCCAGACCCACTATGTTACTGATAAAAAATTTTCCTCTTTATTCAGATATTGTAAAAATTGTGAGTAAAATGTTGTCTACTCGCTCCTTTTGTACACATTTTGAGATGTGATAATATGGATATAGTTGGATAGAAACACCACAAAGTATGTGGAACACTAGCTTCTGTCAACAGCAAGAAATTTCTTTGGATGACATATAGCTCACTGGCAGAGCTCTTGCCTTACATGCCAGAAACCCAAGTTCTATCACCATCATCACAGAAAAAAAAACAATAAATTTCAGTGAAGAAAAAAGAAAAGTTTTTGTTGTTATTTGTCACTTATCCTACACTAAGTAAGTGTCATGTCATCAAGTATCAAATTCTACCTTTGTCAATTACCCTTACATCAGTTTTGGCCTAAAATTAACCTTAAATTATATCTGCATATGCAAAGTTAACTTGCATGGAGAGATTAATTTTTGGTGAGATTAAAATTCCCATAACCTGTGTGCCTTATTAGTTGAAAAGATTTTAGGAAAAGAAATTTCCACAGATGATGTAACTAAAGTTTATGCTCTGTGATTTATCTTGAGAAAAGTTTCTTTCTACTTCCCGATTTCTGTGCTCCACAATTTATAAACACATATACTGTGAAGAGTATGACAAATCTCAACCTAGAAAATTTAGATAGCTAGGATAATTATCACAACTATGAAAAGTAAAAAAACATCAAATGTCCACTCTCTTGTTTTAAAACAACTTCTTTTTAGTGGAAATAAAACCCTTTAAGTGGCTATGATTTAACATACAGGAGATATCCCTTCAATTTCATTTTCTTTATTCTAGCAAGTTTTATTTTGGTGCATGTCAAAAAATGAAATAATAAAGTCTTTTTCCAGATTTGCAAAAGTTAGTAAGTCCTTACAATATTCATTATAAATAGATAAAAATATTCAAGCATACATCATTACAAAGTAATTTAAATCAAATTTTAATAGCAACCTTTCTTTTCCCCCTCACTTTACTGTACTGCTGATCTCCCCAGTTTACAGCCTCTTAAATTATTCACATAAAATATACTAAATTATTCAATGAAAAGCTCTTGGGACTTCATTTAGCCAATGTCACCTTCATATAAATAAATATTATTTCCTTTTTATTTTGGGAAGTGAACAATCCATTTAGTTTGCCCTAGTCTTATTTATCCTGAACACTTAATTTAGTATGAAACTGATCTACATATGTGTAATCAGTAAACATTATTGTGGTGAATATAATGTTTCTATTCTAACATTAGAGCCTTAAATTATTGAAAATTTATTTTTGATTTGTTGCTACAAATACTTAAACAACTGTATACATATACACTTATATATGTATGTATATATGTATGGATATATATATACATATATATATATATTACATATACAATATATAATACCTAAATCAAAGGGTCTATTGTTTAAAGAATACTGAAAGATTTGATGAGAAATTTACATTTTGAGGAGAAACAGAATTCTTGAACTGAAACACTTATATTTTTTATATATTCCCTTTATCTTGGGGGATTAAAATTCTGCAAAATAACTACTACATTTAAATACATTGTAATAAGCATTATTTAAATACATCAACTGAGTGCAAGTAAAAGTGGTGGAAGAAAATTTAAATATGACATTATCTTTTATATTCATGAAAGAAACCTACCTTAGAATAAAGTTAGATATATTCATCACTTTGTATTACATCACAAATGGAAACAAGTTCTTGGAGGACAGTAAGTGATTTTAATAGTTTTTAATAGTCAGTTACCATAAATAGAAATTTAATATTTTCTTAGCCACTTTAATGTATGTTACATTTACTAGTTTTCAAATCTGTCCAAGTGAAAAATGAAAAATGCTTTTAAAAATAAAAGAAAACCATTATTCTTGGATTTCTTTGAAAGACTGGGCAAAGTTCCTCATGAAAATTAGTCTTTCTGAGTGGAATCAAGTAATATGTTTTTTGGTTGTCCTTTATCATGAAATTTTGCAGTGCACATATTTTTATGGAAAGAATAGTTTATTTAGTTAGGTTATGACTAAAGCAGATAGCTATGGTAAGGGCCTGAGATGGAGTTGTGTGACCAGCGATATTGATAAGAATTAAGAATAGACAGTGAACTAGACTTTGGACCAAGGATGAACTTTTTTAGGCAACATGGAATGCAGCCCCCTCTCTAGTAAGCTCCTGAGTTTTAAATAATTTAAAATTCAAAATAACCAGTTTTTCTCTAAAATCCCAGTTTCCTTTAAACCTTGTGTTGTGGCTTTTATCTAAATGCCCCCCAAAGTCTCCTGTGGTCATAGGTGGGGCTTTTCAGAGTTGGTTGGATATAGGGTGTGTGATACTGATATTAAGTTTGTGATGCTGGGATTAAGGATGTGTGATTACTACATTAGTCTACTGAATGGTTTGGCAGAGTTCTGGGTGTGGATAATGGGAAGACCCACCCTGGATGTGCATGGCACGACCCAAAGGGTGGATAGTTTGGAAGAGATAAAAAGGGGAAGCAGCCTGCTGCAGCAGCTGCTTCACTACTTCACTGCTTTGCTGCCTTCTCCCTGCCATTAACTGTTTCTTCTCTCTGATGCCCCTCTGCCATGCCACCCTGTCTTGGAGCCAGCCAATTATGGACTGAAACCTTTACAAACTGTAAGCTGAAATAAACCTTTCCTCCTCTAACTTTGGGTGTCAGATATTTTGTGTCAGCAATGAGAAAAGTAAGTAAGACCCCCTACATGCCGAGGAACTGGCTTAGAGAGCCTGAGTCCCAATTAGTCATTTTTAAATTCACAGATCCACCTGTGATAGGTGGTCACTAAACAATTGAACAATTCTTGTGCTCTGTGAATCTATAACTGAGTCTGGACTGAGAGGCCATTCAGCTACCCATTCTGGACCCCTTCTGGAAATCCAGGAAGTATTCTTATTGTTTCCAATAAAATGCTCCTAACCTCATCCTTTGGTTTGAGACTTCATTGCTCGATGTTGTGAGACCATGGAATCAGCACATCTGACATCTAATAAGTTGGGAGTTACATTCTTTGTCATAGTTATATGAATCTATTTAAAACTTGCACACTTCAGTTATTAAAATGTCTGATGGTTCAAATGTAAAACATTTGTAAATATATAATTTATCAATAAATAGTTTAAACTATATTTTAAACTCTAAAATATATTTTCTGTGTTAAGATATGGGCATAAAAAAGGAAATCCTCAACCATAGACACATTGGCTAAGTAGTCATTTGAGAATGATGAAGTAATATTTATTTTAAAATGAAACTTTCAAATAATAGTGTTCAATTAGGAAAAAATGTCTGCATCTTGAGCCATGGGCCTTGTCATCACCGCTAAGCTTATTATATGGAGAAACTTAGGCCCTAACACTAATATCTTTGGATCATAATCTATATTTTAACAACATCTCTTGACCATTGTCATACACATTAAAATTTGGCAGGTGCCCACTTAACTTTCAATGAGTTTTTTAAACAATTTATATAATTTATCATGTATGATATACACATGTAGCCCTTAGAATGTGTATTACTGCATCAATTCCTTAATTCTATACTTTATACTCTATATAAATATAGAATCAATACCTGTAAATTAATAAATAGCTGCTCTCCTATTTTTTGTTTTAGGAGTTAACCTTGGTTTATAATGAAGTTGTTTGGGAGAGTCAATCCTAGTTTATATTTAAGTTTCTCTCACCTATTGCAGTAGCTTGAATAAAATTTGTCTTGCTGCCTTAAAAATAAGTAAATAAAATACTTTTTTCAGATAAGGCAATAAATATATTAATTTATTAAAGATTTTGTACATTATAAATATAAAATAAAATTATAATGTAACATAAAAATGACTTTTAGTAGCCTAATTTTCTCTTGTTTTCTCACTGATTAAATATAAATACCAGAACTACTTAAAATGTAACACTGCCATTTCATGTTTTATATTCTTATAAATAATATTCTGAATTATCAAAACTCAATTAAAAGCTGTGTGCTTTAATGGTATAATATTGTTAAATAATTTCATTGATTTCCTTTAAAACAGCCAAGATTAATATTGCAAAAAATTTGAGAAGACATGATTTGGTAAAATGAGAACATATCACATTGACACTACTTAATAATATTATTTATTTTTACTTACTATTATTGCCAGAAATGCCACCAATTCAAGAAGTTCACAATTTTTACTATTTAGCAAATAGTAGGCTTTATCAGTAACCACACTATCAATAAGTAATTGAGAAAAATGGTAAAATTTGATACTTTTCCTCTCAGATTATTTAAACTCCTGCTGCCAAAATTATTTATATACTCATAAAATTTAAATTCTACTTCTATTAATACAAAACAAAATAAAAATCTACATTTCTGCAAATTAATAGGGGAAAATACTGTGATACATTCAGCAGTTGGAGTCACCTTAATACAACTTCCAAAGTATGTTATCAACTATTAAAATCAGAGTAGCTAACATTTATGCAGTTCTTACATACCAATAACTGTGCTAAGTGCATTTAACATCACAATTCTCTGACACCAAGTGCTGTTATTGTCACTTAGACTTACATTTCAAGAAATTGGGTCTAAGTAAGTAACTTGCTCAAGGTCACAGAGCTATTATAATATCTAGGTAGAATTTGAAAGCAGATATAGGTGATTGCAGGCTTATGGTCTTAGTTACTTCACAGACTTTATACAAGATAAAGCATATTTATTTGTTCACTTGTACTCAAACAAACAAAACTTAACAATGTTTTGGAATCAGAAAATAGATTGAAATTATCAAGGCCATGACCCAGTAAAGAGCTATTTTACATAAAATGTAACTTGAGGGAAAATTGTAAACTATTTGATATTAAAGAGTTTTGTATATTTATGTTTTTCTCAGAAATCAAATTTTCTGATAATGGAATAAGTAAGTATTATTCCATGTGTTGCTATACTAAAGTGCAAATACATCTGCAGAAACACCTAAATAATATCTTTTGATCCAAATGCATAATCTTTATTAGAAAAGTGGCTACTCAGTCTGTAAGTAATTAAATTGGAAAATAGATTTACTTGATTTTACATCTTATTAAAATTGTTGTTGTATAACTAAGGAAATTGCACTAAAGACATTTACAGGAACTATGCTTTGTTTTTCAGGAACTCATGTTAAATTTAGATCAAAAGTCCCAAAGTTACAAATCTCACTTTCTCCAGAAATATGCTTTTTTTATAAAGAATTCTCCAGTAGCAATTTTTATTTAACCTTTATGTAAATGCCGCGACAAATCTGCATATGTAAAGAAGAATTCAGGAAATATCTCTACTGATAATTTACTGTAACTTGGTGCTACTAATGGGAAAAGTATGATGATTTTTTCCCCTTCAGTAAATCTTTTGGACTAAGATATCTGATTATTAGGTTGAGCAATATGAAGCCGCTGATATTCAACAAAGCTGACTTGTAATACACCACTTTATTATGGTCCAAATTCTTATATTCTGTGTAAGTATTTAATTAAGCATTTCACTAATATTCAATTCTCTATAAAACACCATATCAATTAGAAAAGACTTATTCCAAATATCTTGGGAATACACAAAGTATACAGGAAAACTTACTTCATGCAGATAAACATGAAAATTATCAAAATGTATGGACCTTCTCAATGATGTAACTTTGATATGACATGAGCAGTAGGTTGCTTATTAATCACTTTCCCCTCACTGGAAAAAAATCCCGAACAGCTGCAACTTAAAGGAGGAGAAGTTTATGCTGTCTCAAAGTTTAGAGATCTCAGTACATTCATGGCCTGCTGGCTCCAAAGCAGAAACAGCATGGTGGAAGAAAGCTGATCAAGCCCTGGGAACCAAGAAGCAGAGGGATGGAGGGAGCCTTGGACAAGAATACACCTTCCAGGTCATACCCCTAACAACCTCCCCCTTCAATCATATTTCACCTCCTAAAAGCACATGAACAACTGAACACATCAAAGGATGAACTCACTGGTGAGCATAGCATCATCATGATCCAATCACTTTACAAACACATGACACTTTTAGGGGGCATCTCAGATTTAAATCATAATATATTCCTAGATCTAATCTGAAAGAAATTATATATGACACATTTTTAAATGTATAGTTACGCACTTGTATTCTAGAAAAGTGATTCTAATGATTCTAATTTTTCAAGATTTTATAATAGCATGATACAATTTGGAAAGCAAACTATTTTCCTACAAGAACGAGCCTACTTGGGCAAAATTCTCCCATACTAAGTTTCTCCACTTGTAAATATCAAGCAGAGGAATTAGTCTCCATCATGTTTTATATTTGGACTTCCTAAGCATTATTGCACGATAATATGCTAAGTATTAAGAAAGTAAGCCCAGGAGAAGATAATTTAGGTTTTGACCTTAATATTTGTGACCCACAATTTTTCATTCTGGTTGATAAGCTTTAAGGATATGATTAAATAGAACAAGACTTTGCTAAATTTCAACTGTCTTAACTAGAAATATAGACTTTCATTTGGACAATAAGGTTAATTTCCACATAAAAATAAAACTGGCAGTTTATTAGGTAGCAAATCAGGTAAAAAAAATTTAATCTATTCTTCTAGGCATGGTTCTATAAGATTGAGTAAAGAAGCTCAATTGTCCCTTTGTAGTTCAAGATAATATTATTGAGTTATTCAATGCTGTGAGGCATTTTATTGCTCCAGTACTTAGCCCAGTACTATGTATCAGGATTTCTGAACAGAAACTAGACTTGAAAGCTATTATTTAAAGTGAAATTGTGAAACAAATCCATTTCTCCTCAAAACTGCTACATGCTCCTAGATGAAACTGGTCAAATTTCTAATAAATGAAACAAAAATACAATGATCTTTGATGAGAAAGGCTATAAGGCAGTTAAATTTTAGTTTTCTTAAACTGATGATATAAACTACAATAAAACTAGAATTATCAAGAGAAAATCTAGGTTTTAAATTAGATGCTAAAATGTGTAAGTTCACATTTTCCAGGCTGTAAATGAATTATTAATGACATGTGATTTTATATATATATATATAATTTCTCTCACAAGTAAGATGTCCAAAAGAAAAAATACTTTGTAATCAGTTTAACTGTTGTAGTTTTTTGTTTCTTCAAGGAGTGTTATACAGTTCTAACAATTAATAAAACTGGGAAGTATAGTTGAAAACATTTGTATAAAGAGCTATTTTTCTCCTTATTTCGAATAAAACTCTCCTGACTTTCTCTTTTGGTTAATGACTTCATTCCTCAGTATTTTGAGACAACAAACTTGGAATATCTTGCATCTTGGGAGTTATTTTTCCCACAACAATTTCTATAATATGGACCAGTATCCTTTTTGACCACGTTTTTCTGGGGTTTTTACCTGCTTAAAAGAAGCATAAGTGTTCCCAGATTCAGGAAATAAGGGGCTTCTCTGTGTGTCTTGAGGGCCTGCAATCCATTCCCAGACCTTTTAATTTCTACTTAGTAAAATACTTCTCATGCCTCTAACTGGCTAGTCCTTAAAATTCTCTTTTCTGAGATGGGAGTCAGCGAACCTGCAAACCTATTTTATGGGTAAGGTGAGTTAGATTCCTTATCTCAGCTTTTGAAATCTCCTCAGACTATTTTCTGGTGACAAGCATACTGTTAATTCCTTCAAGCCTGAGTATATTATCACAATTTACATTTTTTTTCAGAGAAAATTAAACCCTAAAGTTCATTCTGTATCTAAAAAGTATCTGCTTTCTTTTTTAAAACAAGTTCAAATCACTAAATAATTTCCACTATAAATTATGTTGAAGTAGTAAGGTAATTTAAAGGACAAAATGAAAAGTTCAAGGAATTTGAAATTACTAACTTATTTGATAATCTAGCTATTTGGCTGATCTAGACAAACTTGATTCTACATTTGGAAAAAAAGAAATGGAAACAGGAAAGGAGAGGAGAATAAAGATGTCTATTACACCTAACTCAAGTTGTTTGAATTGTTAAGAACAAGTTCACAAATAAATATCAATATTATGTACAAGAATTGCAATTTTAAAGAAATGTTACTATAAGGATAAGGTTGATTCAGTAGCACTTTGGCAGGATATCCATGTGTCATCAATAATTTTAAGTCTACTAATTATCTCATGAGATTTATTAAAAGAAACTAAACAGGGTTCCCTTCTCTGACAACAAAGATATTTTTGTAATACCATCTTTTTTTTTTTTCTTTTTCCAGTATGGTACCAGGGATAGAACTTAGGACCTTGCGCTTGTGAGGCAGGTGCAGCACCACTGAGCTAAAGCCCAGCCCTGTAATACCTTCTAATAATCTAGTTCTACTATTGGAAAACAAATGAAATCTCCCAGTGGGTAAAACTATTCACTCCACATGGTTAACCACCACTTCAAAAATAAGATTTAGAAATGAGATTCCAAAGATATTATGGAAAGAGTTGAATATAATTAAAATAAAATGATAAAATGTAAAACCTCCCACAGTTCTGGGTTTCAAGTATTGCCAAGAGGTAGATAGAGTAATAAGTTAGGTTTTATTTTACAATCTACAAGCCAATTCATAGCTGTAATAGATTTTTCTTTTTTCTCCCAAATACTCTCTTCCTGCAGACCTATTTTCTCAAATATTTTATCTTCACAGAGAAGAAACTCATAGGACCTTGCCACTGGTTTCTAAGCCATTTTAAATTAAACCCAAATCTTATTGTTCTCCAAACTAGTACTAATTTCTTATTCATCTCTTACTTCTAAACTATTAACTACAACATCTTAATAACTATAACTTATTTCAAAACTATTAACTATAATATATTTTAGTCACATTTGAACCTAAAAACTAGCATACATTGGCTGATTGAATGATTATTATTCCAGGGATAAGAAGGGTCTAGATACAATTGTGCATTTCATGAGAAAAAAACTTTGTTTTTTTAGTTTATCTGTTTCAAAGACAGTAGTTTCAGTTACCACGGGGATCTAGATGTTATCACTGGTGTGTTTATTTATTTATTCATTTATTTATTTTTGGTACCGGGGATCGAACTCAGGTCCTTGTGCTTGCACAGCAGGCAGCGAAACCACTGAGCTAAACCCCGGCCCCTACTGGTGTGTTTAAAAGAAGTTACAAGGTGTACCCACATTTTTAAAGGCTATGTTAAATATTATGTTTTCAGAATGACTTTCATTTTTTAAATCATAATGCTCACTTGATTTGTCAATCCTTATACTGCAAACTAATTTTATATTTGAAATATTGTTTTCCCAATGAATATAATTAATCCTGTTCCTTAGAAACATTATTACTCATTTTTTGTAATCCTATCATATTATTAGGAATTGTAAATACTTTGACATTTAGTGTACATTTTATATTATCTTCTGGCTACATTTGATCAACTTTCTCTGTTGTCTCTTTAATGTCTATACTATAATTATGTGACTTTTAATTAAAATGTTGTCCAGTTATACAATATGCTCTATTTCTAAAATTCTCAAACTATTAATAAATATTGAAATTGAAGCAGGAAAAAGGAGAATTGACTCAAACTTCTGTAGTTTAGTTGGATTACTCTAAATGATACCATTTTGTTTAATATATTTAGCATTTCCTTATGGCTTGTGTCTAGATGTTGCCCTAAACCTCCAAGCAATCATAGGTGGGACTTTTCTAAGGTAGCTGAATCTAGTGTGTGTGATGCTGGGATCAAGGGTGTTTAATTACTAAATTACTCCACTGATTGGTTTGACATAGTTCTGGACGTGGATAATGTGAAGGTCCACTCTGGGTGTGAGTGCTACTTGCCCTAAGGGCATGTAGCCTGGCTAGAATATAAGAGACAGAAAGACAGCATAAAGGGCTGCTGTCATCACTTGCTGCTCTAATACTTTGCTGCTTGCTGCCTTCTGCTTGCCATAAACTGTTTCTTCTCTGTGATACCCCTCTGCCATGCTATCCTGCCTTGGAGCCAGTCAAATATGAAATGAAACCTTTACCAACCGTGAGCTACAAAAAACCTTTCCTCCTTTAACTTTGGGTGTTGGGTATTTTGTGTCCACAATGAGAAAAGAAACCAAGGCACATTTCTAATATTTGCTAGTTTAATACAAGAAATTATCTCATATTTTTTTAGTTGTGATCTTGAGAAATTCATTCTTACATTGTATTCAATTTTAAATGATTTTCATTTTAATGTCTTTTTAAATTTACTCAACTGTTTCTCATTCTGCCTCAAACTTTAAGAATATGTGGGTTTAAAATGATATTCCTACTTTCAATAGAGTGGGTATCCTTCTCTAGTCTTTGAAAATAGAGTCAAACATGTTTTGGTAAATTTCATGTTTCTTTTGTTCCTCATTTTCCTGTTCAGTTTTGTATATTCTGAAATTTCTCCCTTGAAAAAGTTATGTTATATATTGGCTGCTATATTGAGCCTCCTCAGGCTCAAGAAAAGTCTAAGCTTAATATTATTAAGTAATGTTAGAGTAATGAAATCTAAGGCAATTTGGCAGACACCCAAGTCCATTTAGCACTTACAAAAATATTGTAATCCACTTGGTCCTGTAATTCACTGGAATCCTCAAATTGCTACCCAAAACCTCCATTGTTGATATTAAAATATCAGAGATAAGAAAAGACATACAGTTTCACTAGGAAGGCCATGACTTCTGAGACCTAATGCCACAATTAAGACATGAATCTCATTTTTGAAGTGACTTTTCCAATTATTCCCTTGACTTTGACAGAATCATATGGAACCTCTTAAAAAGCACTTTTTAAACATCTACACTTGACTTATTTCAATAACTGCATTTAATGTTGTATGCTTGTTCTAATTTGACAGTGGCTCTATACAGAGATGAGCTACACAAACAGAAATGGAACTACAAAAATTTCCCAAGATTGATTATGAATGACTGGTTAACTTAGATTAAGGAGTTGCCCTCTTACATTGAACAACAAAAGCCTAGTTGTAACACAATCATAAGCATGATTTCTAATTTATCATTTGTTCCTGCTTTTGGATTTTTTTGTAAACAACAAATACAAAATAACATTTTTCACTGTCTCTTTTATTGTCTTGAAAAAATGTCAAGAAATTAATAAGAAAATAAGACATCATCAAATTAAGTAAATGAAAATTCAATTGACTATTTTATTCTAAAATCAGAATGATTAACTGATATGGTAATTTTTAATATTTTATAGACTAATACCTTCAAAGGATTTATACTCTGTTAAAACTGCTCAGAACCTTTAGATCTCTTTGAAATTTAAAAATAAAAATGGAAAACTACACTTATCACCAATGGTTCTCATTTACTAATCAGTATAAATGTATGCATATGAAGCTTGTGAAATAAGAGTTTACTGTAAAACAGGCAAGCAACTGGTTTTTATTCTGCACTACAGCTTTAACTGAGTTACACCAAAGATTAAAATCTGTTTTAATATTCAAGTACAAATAATTGTATGCCTATTTGATTTTTAAAATTTTTATCCTTTGCAAAATGCCAATTGTATCTTTCAAAAAAATAGTTACTGTTGGCTTAGTTCAAATTTGTCATACATGTTTACAAATTATAAATTAGTCCCTTTCTGCTAAGTCTGGTCTGAGAGGCAGCAACATGTATACATACGCCCACAAAGCTCCTTAAAAATGCAAAATTTCAGGCCTTGCCTAGAAGCTACTAAATCAGAATCTCCATTTTAATGAAATTTCCAAATGATTGATCTAGACATTAACATTTGAGAGGCACAGGAATAGAATGCAACTTCCTAGAAACTGAGGTTTAAAATAAAGTCATTAGCATGATGGTGATTGATTAGAAATTCTATATTGGTTCTATTTCTTTCTAAAGTGATTTATTCTATTATGGCTACCCAAGTATATATTTCTTGAGCATTAGCCTTTATTACTCTCAAATTTGTTTACCCTTGTATGCAATTTAGAGACATTCAGAAAATGTATGATGTTCAATGGATTCATAGTCTCTCTCTCAAAGCATCCTGCTTTGTATTCATTCACATTATAAAATAGCTGGTATATATTTATAACTGCTTTGTCTCGTGGATGTTAAAATTCAGTTCTTGGACTAAGAAAAGCTGATGACAAGGAGAGCCGGAGGCTAACTGAGAGCTAAAAGTACAATTTTGAACTGAGCAAATTCTTTCCTGAGCTTAAAAGAATGACAATGGAAATCTTGCCTGATGAATATAGAGCCAGATTTCATGCCAGGTTTTGTCTTGTTTGTATGTATGTGTGTGTTACCTGTTCTTAAGGTTCTCTTTTGAAGAAAAGTATTTGGAAGATTTTGAATCCTAGTAAACTAGCAAACAAGCACCAAATAACACTTAAGTTACCCTACATATACAATATTAGAAGCTTGAGAGAGAACCCAGCCAAGGCAATTTCAAAAGTTTGCATATTTCACACTAAACTGAAATCCAGGCCCTATCTCCTAAGTGGCAGCTCTCTTTCTTTTCTATTTTTCTCTTCCCTTCGCCATTCCCCTCTCCTTTAAAGTAAAGCAGTGTAAGGTTATTTGGGAAAGAAATGAAAGCTTTGCTTTGTCATATTTTGCCTGCTACCTTTGCCTGACATATACTCCTTAACAGAGGCACATACACCTTGAACAGATTAAAGTTTGAAAAATTCATTCCAAATGTTTGCCAAATTGCAGTTAAACCATTATGTTAGTATGCATTTAATTTATTAGGGTAAATATGTACTTATAAAAATTAAAAAAAACCCTTTCAGGATGTATATTTCTAGCCATCTTCAGTAAATGGAGGTTTCCAGTCATTTTTAAAAGTTAAAATATTTATATCTTTCAGTGCATTGATACTTTAGTCTGTTCACTTGAGCTCCATGTCAATGTATCATTTAGTTCATTTTATATCCTAATATGTACAATGTGGGAGGCTTTTCATAACTGCAATTCAAAACAAAGTGTGGAAAACAGTATTTTCTATATCTAAGTCAAGAGTAAGAAGTTGTCCACCTTAATAAAGTCAAAGAAATGAGCAAGATTTGGATACACTTAACTTTCTGATAAGATACAAAAGTATTGTATTTATGCAAATTTATAAAGTAATACGTCATGGTATTTTGGAATTCTGAACATGTTGTAAAGTGGTGAACATGTTGGAAAATAAATTAATCTTCACTCAGTACCTTATATAAAACCCGAGCACTCATTTCAAGTCTCTGAGCTTTAGTTTTCTTATGTGCAAACTGAAGGTTTTGACCTCAGTGAATGTTCTGGTCCCTTCCACTTTTAAACTCTGAAACCTGCACCCCACTTGGTGTACTAAAATGTAGAATGAGATACAATAAATATTTCTTGAATTAAATTTAATATCACTATTAGTTTCCTTGTACATTGTTCTTGCTTTATCAGAATGTTATCTTCTCAAGAGGTTACTTTCTTAAATTTCTTTGAGTTCCATCCTTCACAACTCCATCCAACCCCCGAAATCTAAAGTATTAAAATGCAGGATAAGCCATGGGTTTTTGAAGCTGATAATACCTGCAGAGCCAAGGGATAAGGAAAAAAAAAACTTATATATTGACTTTTGTAAATCATCACAGGACTTTCCCCCATTGGAAAGAGCCTTGAAATAACCAGCAACTCCTTCATTTACTTTTGGGGAAACTAGTCCAGGAAAGTGAAGTTATTTGTCTAAGGCCATTCATTCTCTAGAAGTTAATAACATATAAATCATAAGATGCTTGATGTTTACACACTTTAAATAAGCTTTTTGCACTCACGTACTATGCTAGAAAATGCAGGAAAAAGTTAATAATCCTAAAGACAACAATGATTTGAATATTCAAAGCCTAATATCCTTTTAGCTGATAAGATAAAAACCTACATGCAATTGATTACCAAAATCATGTTTCTTCAAAGAAAGCATGTTCAGAAGAAACCCACTACTTACAAATAACTGGCCAACATCCATTTGTAATTTACATACAAATAAATTGTATGTAAAAATACAGATGTTATAGAAGAAAGACAAATTGATATAGCACTAAATATTTGCCACATAAATAAACTCAAAAATAATGGAGTGACATTATAATGGGTCATAATCTGAATTTACTCTAAATAAAGTGAAAGGAATGTACTAATGTCTTTGGTGATTGTGTAGGGTTAACATTTCAACAGTCTTTCTTTTTCTTTTTCTGTACTAGGAACTGATTTAACTCATGAGCACTCTACCACTGAGCAACATCCTCGATCTTTGTATTTTTTATTTTTAGATGGGGTCTCACTAAGTTTCCTAGAGTGGCCTTTAGCTTGCAATCCACCTGCCTCAGCCTCCAGAGTATCTGAGGCATGCACCAGAGCACAATTTTTAATCCTACTATTTTATCAAAATTTTATATGATCTGTGCACAAAAACACTAAATAGAAGAATATAATGCAAGAAGACAATGAATATTAAATGAGGTTATTTTAATATACTTGATTATATTCATTTTTGAGATTTTTTTATATTTGAGATTCATATTATGTCCTTTTTTAAAACTCAGAACTCTGATAAAACATACTCCAAGAAAGAAGAAAGGCTTTTTAGAAAAAGCCCTGGCTTGGAAACTAAAGATCAGCAACCCTGTTTTAGGCCTCCTCTCCTCCTTACTGGTTAGCCTTAGCTAAGTACACCTGCCTGAACCTCAGGCTCTCCACTTATAAAAGGAGGTATAATCATGCCTTCCTTTCCTACTCAAAGTTTTTATGAGACTACAATGATATAATTATTCCCTAAATGATATGAAAATATTGAAGACTGTGTGTATTGAAAGTATTAACTAGAAGAATTAGTCAAGATGAAAGTGTGGCAAAAAATAATGTTTGATTTTCATTTTACATGATGATAGTGCCTAAATTGTAAACTCATTTAAAGTCTTAGCTTTCATTCTAATAATTTAAGCATCTTAAAATAATTTTTCTCTTTTAATTAAAATGCATCGGCAAATTAACTTTATTATTGCTGTGTTAAAAGATGATAGATTATTAAAACAATTTTTATTGAAAAAAGAAATATCCTCTTCTAGAATTTCTTCTTTGCACTTTTTGTTTACCAAATCTCATCATTCAAAATGGATAGCTTGAGTGGACTAAATCATTCTTTCAGATTTGGGCTGGAAATGACAACTATATAAGAGAGAATTAAAAGAGCAGTTTAAATCCTTGAATAGTTGGGGATTTTTAACTGCAAAAGATAATAGAAACATTTATGATTTCGGGCAAGTCACTCTTCTAATTCAAAACAGTAATTTAAAAAGATTCTTCTTTCCCAATTTTTGAACTATTGGATAATGTGAATGCAGTCTTTCCTCAGATATAACTGAACCTAAAAAAACATTTCTCACCTTAAAATAGTTACTTTATTGATAAACTTGTGCTTTACAACTGATGTTGTACTGGGCCAAAATCTTGAAAGACTGTGGCACATAGGCAAATTAATGTTTTCTATCCACAAAAGGTCACATTTTAGGGACAATGCCTTTGTGAAGAAATTCTATTGAAAAATAGTACCACTTTCAAACATGATTACAGTAATTTGAACATTACAAACTGGTCTAAAATATTAACAAATCTTACCTAGTTTTCTTCATTCTGAGTACTGAATAATCAATAAAATATCCAAATAATATAACTGCTCAGATGACATGCAATATGGAAGGTTATAAAGTCAATCCAATTAAATATGAATTTTATTTTTCCCAAAAGTAAAATTCACATAAATCTTTGATGCAAAAACATACCACCTATTTTTATGGCATACTCTTTCTTTTTAATCCAAGTCCTAATGATCTCACTGGTGAAAAGATTGAAGAGTGCCCCTTTTCTACTCACACACAGAAAAAGAACTTTCTAAGAAAGTAGTTTTTATAAAGGTGGTTCCTTTGTCTCTGAAGACATAGTAACTGCCATGTGTGTTGGTATAAAAGCACATTGCTAAAGGCCTTAAAATCCTGTGTGTGGGCAGGTGGAAGGATCTGTGTGGGGGGAGGACCTCTCAAAATATTTGCACTTACACCACATGGACAATCATAGTAAAAAAAGGAAAGGTGAATAAAATAGGAAAGCATTTATATTTTAAAAATGATCCATGGGAAGAGAACACATCAGAACACACAGGATGTAGAAAAACAGTGCCAGGAGTATGAAGGAAAAAAATCATAAAAGTTGGAATTGCTCCCCAAAGTATAATATTGGAATCCTTATTTGCAATAAAAGAAAAACAGTCATTTTCAGGCATAATAAAAAATAACAAATTAGAGTAATTCCACTAAAAATCTTGTTTTAAATGAAAAACAACAAAAGCTCAGAGACAGCAAGAAAATTTGATGATGAATCACCCCGCTGCAGACAGGCGGGTCTGACCACATCCTACCGAGGTCCCCAGTCGCACTGAACACATGCTGAATTACCCCACTGCAGACAGGCAGCCACCTGATTCCACATTACAAAGGCGCAGAGGACACCAGATCACCAGAACAAGGTACTGAGTCCCACTGTTCCCAGCCCAGAGGTAGGGGCTTCTGAGACGTCGTCCCACTGCTCCTGGTCCAGAGGATGGAGCTTCCTGGTCACCATCCCTCCCGCTGCTCCCAGCCCAGAGGAAAGGGCTTTTGGGCCACCTTCTGTCCCACTACTCCTGGTCCAGAGGAAGGGGCTTCCCGGTCACCATCCCTCCCGCTGCTCCCAGCCCAGAGGAAAGGGCTTTTGGGCCACCTTCTGTCCCACTGCTCCTGGGCCAGATGAAGGGGCTTCCGGGCCACCAACCCTCCCACCTC
>NW_004624911.1:2394816-2411681 GCF_000247695.1 Heterocephalus glaber
CACACACACACACACACACACACACACACACACACACACACACACACACACTGGAAAGAGCAGTCCTGAGACAGATTTCCTGCAGTGATTTCGAGAATTTGTCAAATAAGATTACAAGTGGAATTCCATTTGGTTTTTACCAAGTTGCCAACATCTGTAGGAATACCCACCCCCTTTTCTTGAGTCACATCTGTCTTACTTTTTATGGAGGAAGATATTTTCTTTCAGTCACAAAGCGCTGCCACCTTATCTGGTGTGGTGCTCAGTGTTCAAAATCCCAGCTCCTCAGGTTGTTTCCTAGTTGCAGCACTAGCTAGGGTCACGCATGCTGCTCCTCCAACAGCATCGCTCCAACTCCATCTTTTTGCCGCCTTATCCTTCGCTCTCTATTTTCAATCACTTTTTCCTTCCCGCACAACATAATTTGTATAGAAGCACCTCCTAGGCTAGGTTTAAATTCTATCTTGGCATGTTTCCACACACAAGTAAGGACACGTTTTTTTATTTTGTTTGTTCCTGTGGCGGTTTACTTTTATTTCTTCTGTTGTCCTATCTCTCATCTCTCCGGGCTTTTCTTTGTAGCTGTGTGCCTCGGTGGTGCAAGTTTCCCAGATCCGAGACAACCTTTTTGAAGGGCACTCTGCTTTCAGAGGCTAGGGCCCGCCCGCAGGCTCCAGCGCGCACACGCAGTTCAGACACGCATCTCAGCGACCCACACCCCTAGCCACAAAGGAGAACAAAACAGCGGAGCCCACAATAAATCGTTCTGGAAGCAAAGGAAACGTACCCAGTTAAACTCTAAAAGTCTTCCCCCTGGCGAGGCAAGATAGCAACTCCCGCTTGGCATTAGTGACCACCCAAAAGAGGAGTAAATTAGCTACTGACTAAACGCTCCTGTATAAGTCTTGTCTCTAACCCAAGGCCCACAGTCGCTCTACTCTACTAAAGTCTCTAAAGAAATGTCTTCATTTGCAGGTTTTTTTAAGTCATCTTTTACAATGACGCTCACATTAACAGAGAAAAGGAGCCGTTTTACTATCCACACTTTAGGAAAACAATTTTTTTGTGGAGAGATGAACTGGTTTTCGGATCTTAGTGCCAAATGTTTAGGGGATCGGTGGGCGGTTTTTTTAGCTAAGGGATTACAAGTCATTTCTTTAGAGAATGAGAAACACTTTTACATTACACTCTTAGAAAGTCATTTTGTAAATGATAAAAGGATGCTTTTTTTTTTTTTTTTTTTTGGCTACTCGATTATGAGAAGTTGCCTTTAAAAATTAAAAAAAAAAACCCGTAGATGTTTCCACACCTACAATCGCCACCTCCAATGGGTGCTGCTTAAACACAGCCCAGTAAATAGGACGGAAAGGGCTTGAAAGGCAGGAGTGCCAGGAGGAGCTGCTGGATGCCCCTTGCATGCCACATGCTGGGCTCCCCTTCAGTCTGCGCCAAAGGTAGAGCCCCCAAGGATTAAATCCAAACCCGAGCACCAAAGAGAGGCACGCAGAGGGGCTAGCAGCAAGAGGTAGGAGATTCTCAGCTCTGGCTATTGCCCCCCAATTCGAACCTTCCACCAGGCCATCCCAGGAGTAAGAGGCATGTTCTTTTTTCTGCATCTGCCCAATCTTAGAATTTCTTTCATCCTCGCTGAAGCTGGCTGTGTTTGTGAAAGACATTTTTGCATAGCCAATGTCAGGGAGATTCGTGCGAGGACACATTTTTTTTTTTTTTTTTTTTTTTTTTGGCAAAAGTGAGTTTTCTAAAAGTAACCAGACCGATTGGTGGCAGTGCCAAAACGATACTCTCTGAGCTTACCCCGAGGGTTTACCCTTTCTCTTTCCGATAGGGAAGAGAAGGAGGAAGGGGAAGGAAGGACACCAGAAGCATCTTTAAAATTCCCAAGGTGATCATAGTCTAGACCCCCAAGCGCAGGCGCCCAGCAGTCTCTCCGCACTAAGTGCGGGATCTGTCAAGTCTCCCGTGCCGCAGTCTATTCTGGCAACCGAACTGGACACTTACCTAGTCTAAGACACCTTTTGAACAAGATGAAAAGGTAAATGAAAGAAAGAAAAGGCTTCCGAAGACTAGACTCCTATTGCTATAGCGGGCTCCACCTCCACAGCTCTCAGTCCCGAGCAGCTGGAGCCCTTGAGGCTGTTTCTGAGGCTGTTCAGGCGCTGAGGCTGTCTGAGCTGGCCGGTGCCGCCTGTGTCGCCGCCGCCACTGCCACTCTGCTCACTCTGGCTGGCCTTCTGCTTTGCCGCGCCGGCCGGGCATGCCACTAAGCCTCACTGCTCCTCCACCCTGACAATTTGCCCACCGCCAGGAGCCAGCGCCGAGCCAGCCCTTTTAAATGGCGAGGAGGAGGAACTAGGCTAAGCGGGAGAAGGGGGAAGGAAGGGGGGTGAGTGAGTGGAAGGGAGGGCAAGAAGTGAATCAGTGCCCGGGGCGCCTGCTAGGAGGGGACCGAGCCGCACCGACTGTTGGGTACTCCCCTCTGACCCCCACTACCCTCACTCCTCACATCTCCATCGCTCCGGAGGCGGAGGCGGGCTCTCCCTTCCAACTGAGATCCGCCAGGGAGATGGAAGGGAGGATGGTGGTAAGCTTAGGAAATTACTAGTTGCTGCCCGGAGCCGGCTGCTGAATTCGTGCTGCTGGCACACTTGCATGCAGGAACTGCTGCCTGAGAAAACGCAAACTTTCCTGTTGCCTGCTTCCCCAAACCAGAAAACGAGGACATGCATTGGTGCCTTAAGTTTGCTGCTCTTGGCTCCCTTAGCCTCTCCTTTGGGTTTCGCTCATTTACATTATCTTAAAGAAGTTTTATTTTTCTTGTTCTGTATACTTTTCTTGAGATCCGCCTGGCTGCCCTGACTCCAGCAAGAGGACAAGCACTCAGAAAGCAGCACCATTTTCTCATACAAAGGATACTTAAGACAAACTAGTGGAAGTAGGGGCAAGAGCGGGCAGTTTGAGCCCAGAGGCTGTTTCTACATGTATCATACTCTACTGTGAGGAGGAATGGTACCTTGTTTGCCTTGCCAGACTCAACCTCCGGGTGTGATGGGGGCGGGGGGGGGGGGCGTTCAGCCTTTGGCTACTCCAGAGAACAAGTAAGAGCAAGCTTAAGGATGTGGGTTCCTGTGGGCTACTTTAGGAAGGGTCTGGGTGCATCGCTGCTGCTGGGGAGTGGTCAGTATCATGGACATGGACAGGGAGTTTCCAAGGTAGGAAAGGATCGAAGAAGAAGGAAGAATCCCGCCTGGAGCCACAAGGCCAGTGTTTCCTAGCTCACTCCTAGTGCCTAGTGGACAGCTCATTGGGGGGTGCCAGCGCTTCTAAGACCATTAAAACGACTCTGGACCATATGACTGTTTTGTAGCTCAGATGGGTCCTGAGTATTAAGAAGCAGGGGCTAATTCCCCTTTTCTGGTATGAGATTAAAAATTATTTACCCAGAGGCCAAAGAAAGAACCAGGTGAATTCTGTAAATTATTCATGTATGCAGTTTTAGGGGAATAATCCACTGTCTTTGCTTAACTTGTAGAGCAACTTGGTCTCTCTGGTATCCTGTTTTGATTTTTTTGGTACCGGGGATCAAACTTGGGTCCTTGCGCTTGTGAGGTAGGTGACAGACCACTGAGCTAAATCCCCAGCCCTCTGTTTTGATTTTAAAAGGAGAAGAGTCTTTCCTGGAATAGGAGGCCCAAAAGTAGACTGTATCTGGCCCCAAGAGTACAGTAACTAGGTTTTATTTTTTGTTTGTTGAATGGAGTGTGGGATGGCAAGTTCAGAGGGACAGAATTCTAAGAAGGAAAGGTTTTTGTAATTATTATGAGTTATTACATTCTAATTGCTTTTTCACAGAAAAATTTTTAATTGAAGGGCAAATTTTTATGACACTTTCCTGTGTCTTCCATCTTCTTAACTCCTCTTTTCCAATTCCTGATATTTTTAAAGGTTAAAACTTGATTAACTGTTCTTCATATTCCAGTTTTTAACTTGCAATATTTATTTATTTATTTGTACTGGCAATCTAACTGGGGACCTTGCACTTGGGAGACAGGCTGTGGAACCACTGAGCTAAATCTCCACCCCTAACTTGCATTATTTACAATTAAAACCATTATTAGGAGAAACGGAGAAGTGCATCTGTATGAAAGAAAACACAAGGAAGTATTTACTCAAACAAGTCTAGGTAGGTGCTTTATCATTACATTTTATTCCTCTTGTGACTCTGTCTCCATTATTCATACTATCTAGCACAGGCATTGTCCTCTTCTTGAGAGATGAAATCAGAAACTGTCAAATGGTTACTGCTCTGTCTCAGAGTTTACACTGCTCAGTGGTACTCTCATAAGAGATAGCAGGAACTCAATGAATTTAAAATCACTAATTGATCTAAAACAATGTGGCAAAGCCATTTCTTAGGAGTACTTTCAGAGCATTAATAATTACTCATAATGTACACATTATATACTAACTGGTTTCTTAAGATTTCCATCTCAACTTGAGGAGGAGAGAACTATTCAGTGTCTGTTCTAAAGATTCGAAGTTACAATCATGCAGGCTTATGAAGTTAATATTATTATGTTCATTTTGCAATTTCAGAAAGTGAAGATCATAGAGGATAGATAATTTACACAAGATTATGGAGCTAAACAGTACAGGCTCTGGATTTTTATTAAGCGTGACTAACTCCTAAATTCAGCTACAAAGCATGGGTGCTTTATAGTTAACCTGGATTCTTCCATAATATAGAGCACAAAAGTTTAAATTTTATAGTTCAACAGAAAATTATTTCTGTAGACCCATTACTTAGAGACTATGGAAACTATTAAGTTCAACTAAATAACGAAAAATCATCTGAGAGATTCAGTTTGTTAAAAAGACTGACAGGTACATCTGAAAATAATGAAAAGAAATTTCCCATTTTCTTTTCTCCTGTGTTCTGACTGTTGCTAGCACCAATGAGCAGTGGAATAACCAAAACCCAGGATATCTGACAAAAGCTCTTTCTGACTCAGAGGACTGATTAGCAATCTGCTCTGCCCAGAGAGGACTCTCCTTTATTAAGTGCATTTATGCACCAACTTCATTATATAGATTGTCTTATTAATCCTCAAAAACATCCTATGAGGAGATATTGTTAAGTTCATTTTTTTTTTAACAAATGAGAAAACAGAAACCAGGTAAAATGTTTCATAGCTATAAAATGGGGAACACAAAATCTTGCTATTTCCAGTCCACTTTGCTATCCCTCAACATATAGTCTTTAGATTGTGTGGTTACAATGTTTGTGCAATGTACCTTCTATCAAAAATGCAATTAACTGGGCCAGGGATTTAGCTCAGTGGTTCCATCGCTTGCCTTGCAAGTGCAAGGACCCGAGTTTGATCCCTGGTACCAAAAAAAAACCAAACAAACAAAAAAACCAAAAATCCAATTAACTAAAGGCCTCAAAATTAAAAAGGACACTGTGCCAATCTACTTTTTTTGGAGCAGATCACATGAAGGAATTGTGATGTTTATTTCAACTTGTTTTTTTAGTGTTCCTATTAGGAACCTGAGCCATGGTTTTACTATGATCATAAAAGTGAAATTATGGTAATACACATGTTCTACAAACATGTAAATATGCCTACTCTCAAGGTAAAGCAATAAAGCCATTATACGTTTATATAATGGATCAAATAAGAGGTTTCTAAAACCTTCAGTGACTAAGGCCTGTAAGAATTGATTAAAACTGAAAAACAGTGTGTTAATCTGAAGACTGATCAACTGTGGTATTCTAGTAAAAGAAGACAATAAGGAAGAGAATTGGCACTGCCTATTCATGTACATTTCATCTTTCTTTCAAAACATCTTTTATATGACATTGATGAAACAGATCAAATAATCTGTTATTTCAATTGCCCTTACATTATATACCTCTTATCAAGAAATCTGCATCCTACTGTCATTTGCATTACTATGTAGTCTCTGTGTAGAGAGAGAATGCACAGTTCATATAGATGGACAAATATTTTATATCACATGACTGTTATAACAAATGCCATTCTTTTGTGTTGTACATAAATTTAACTATACCTTGGGCATAAATGTTATAATCAATAGATCATCATTGCTATTGGGAAAGTAGGTAAGGCTGGATAAAGTACATTGTCCATATTTTTCATTTTTACTATTAAGCCATCAGCAAAGATTGCAATTAGTATGAGGCAGTGATACTCAATGGTTAAGAAAAAGACCAAATTTGGAGTCCTGGCTCTGCCACTTTCTAGCTGGGTGGCTTCAGACAAATTTACCTTTATACTTGTACTGTTCAGTAAGGCAAGTACTAACTACCTGTGACTATTCAGTGCGTGAACTATGGCTCACCCAAGTTGAATTGTGCTGGGAGTACAAAATTCACATCCTATTCTGAAGACATAGTACATGAATATACATGTACACGTTTATATAAAATGTCAGTAATATTACATATCAATTACATGGACCAATAAAAATCTGAGTAATTGGTTAAATATATTATTCTAGTTAATTTCACCTGTTTGTTTTCAATGTGTTTAGTGTGGCTTCTGGAAAACTTAGAGCTACATATGTTCACTCCATTATATATTTTGAGGGCAGAGCTATCCTAAGAAAGCTTCAGTTTCTTCATCTAAAAATGAGGCTAATAACCATATCCACCTGAATATATTGAAGTGATATTCAAATAAAATAATGACCCTAAAATGCTTTAGCACAGTGCTTGATATTAATAAAGAATGTTACTCTCTGTCTTAGTTACTTTTCTTGTTGCTGAGACAAAATACCTGATACCCAAAGTTAAAGGAAGAAAGGTTTATTTCAGCCACAGTTTGCAGAGGTTTCAGTTCATACTCATCTGGCACCAAAGCAGGGTGGCATGGCAGAGAGGATCACAGAGGAGAACCAGTTCATGACAGGCAGAAGGCAGCAAAGCAGTGAAGCAGCAAGGCATGTCAGCAGCACACTTTCTGTCCCTTATATTTTATCCAAGCTACCTGTCTTTAGAGTGGGTAGCACTCACACCCAGAGTGGGGCACCTTTAATCCTAGCATGGCACCATGAATCAATCCTGGCATCACATCATTAATTCCTGCTTTACACACTCTAGATCCAGCCACCTCCAAAAAGCTCCACCTATGGCCACATGAGACTTTGGAGGTGGGGAGAAGTCTAGATACAAGCCATAGCACTCTTCAAGACTTCTGAAGTAAAGATGTTATATAAAATTAAAAGATAACATAAAACCTAATGGGATAGTGACTGCCTTAAGCAAAATCCTTAGTTAATTCATTTATTTTTTATCCCTAATAAAATGATTCTTCTCTCTCTCGAAAACGTGATTTCATAAGGGAAGGGATGTATTGTAACATAAAAATGGTAAAAATATATGCAAGTGTTTTCAAAAGTTAAAAGTACTTTTTAAATTCTAAATATTATTTTCATCATTAGTTCAGATACTTTCACATTTAATTGGTAGGTATTTCTAGTGTTAAGGCATTCAAGCCAAAAATGACAATAAGTCTGCTCCTGTTAGAGGTATGAAAAAAGCAAATTAATTTACGATGAAACTATGATTTAGAAATGGGAGAAACTCTGGTAGACACAAACGGACATGCTGTCAATAGTTTTAAGCGCAGTTTTTTGTACCTAGCTGGTGATCAAATGTATCGCTCAACTAGAGACACTAGAGGGTGCTGTTGTTGAAAATTTATAAGGACAAAAAAAAAGGTACTGTACAATATTCCAACACCCTTCCCTCTCTGTACAGTCAGATTGTAAGAATTTGAGAAGGGTGTGCCTGTGAAATGAAATTAACACTTCTCCATTCCCTTCTGGACATGATTGGTAAAGATTTTTGTTGTTTGTTATTTTTCTAGCCTTACAGCATTACCAAAATAATAAAATATTAGAAGTATGCTATAGTGCTTTGGCAAATAATTGGGAAAAGTTTGAAATAGAAACTTGCTGTGAGAAGAACTTTTCAAAAGTTCACGAAAGGGAGGAGGACAAAAAAAAACACCAAAGAAAGGGCTTTCCAAGGAGAAAAAAATTCAGTAGGAATTCCGGACTATACCAGGAACCTCTGTAATTAACTAGCGGAGGAACAATTGTTTTGTCATTGGGTCATGTAAGATTCTTTTCTTTCTAGCCCGGAGTGGTGACCCATGCCTGTAATACCAGCAACCGGAAGGCTGAGACAGGAGGATCACCGCGAGTCCGAGGCTGGGCTACAAAGTGAGTTCAAAGCCAGCCTGGAAGATTCTTTTCCTTGTAGACTTGAACAGCTTCACAGTTCCAGTAGACAGAAGTTACAGGTGAATATTTTCCACCCAAAATTGGGAGTTATAGCCTTCTGTGTATCCTGAAGTTTGCTGAAGCACTGGCCTCTGATTAATGCAGTTAAATGAATAAGAGTATGTGGTGTTGTCCTCAAGGTTGCTGTTTCCTATTTAAGAATATGTTTCTCCTATTGTACTCTTATTTTTCTACAGAATAAATAGCTGCAAACTGTATCCGATGATGCTTTCCTTCTGTATATTATTTGTATATTATTTGACATATTTTGATAGTAGCACATGAGTAGGGAAGATTATTGTGTCTCTTAAACAGTGGAAAGATTAGAATGTTATTTACAAGTTCTATTCTTGTTTCCTGAGAACAAGTTTTGATTTGAGTAATCCAAACGTTATTTGGTGAAGTGAAAAATACCAAAAGGTTTTGTTTGTTGACGACATATTTTTTCATTTGTTGCTGTTGGTCCTTTGAACATTTGAAATAATTTTTTGCGTCCTACCAACATTGTTGTCTATCTCTTTAGGAAGTAGATATCAGCTACTGCTTTAAATTTAGAGAATACACATACATACATGACAACAATCACACATTTCCAAAGCAATATATTGAGATTGATGAAATACACATTTTTGAAGATCTCAAGCTAATCCCATACTAGTCTGAGCCTTCATTTTTTGAAGCTTCTTTTTCTAAGATATGGCTATGAGCTAATTAGATTCAATTTTTGTATGGTTTGTGAAATCAGTTGCATTTTCTTATATAACAAAAACACTATGCCTTTTGTTGCAATGTGTAGAAAAACTAATTATGATTGTGGTGGCCAAGATTTACTGAATAAAATAATTAATATTGATGAACTACTGTAGACATTCCATTTAAAATTATTAGAGGTGCATTTAGATAATCACATGAAATTTTTATTTTTCATTTAAGATTAAACAGTTTTTATTTCATCATTAATAAAACTTGTCTGAACTTCAGTTTTCAGTCTTTGGATTAAATATAAACACCCTGGATTTTTCTCAATTACCAAAATGCAGCTGATCTCAACTATTTCTTTTTGGTTTCATTTCATAATAGGTGAATAATGACAATTAATTTTACTTTGATACAAAAAAGAAAGATCTCTTGAATTTTAAAATTATTTGTTCTTTCTTAAGTAACTTCTAAATAAAGTGAAACTACAAATATGATTTGGCATACCATTGTTTCTACTGTGGTTAACTTTTTTTTTTTTTGGTACCAGGGATTGAACTCGGGTCCTTGAGCTTTCGAGGCAGGCAACGGAACCACTGAGCTAAATCCCCAGTCCCCTGGTTAACTTTTTGATAGGTAGATAGTGAAGGGAAAGGACTTGGAACATAAAGGATCCTCATTTTAAGGAAGAAAAATATAACACAAAACTGGAAATAAAAATAAAATATTGTGCCTATATTCCTTCTACTACAAGTGTTATTATAGCCTCCAACTTCTCTAGTATTGTTTCTGGAGCAAAGAATCTTTTAGAAAGCTCCACTTTGTCAACTGGTGGATTTAAAAATTTAACCTCATTTTAGACTCAGTGTTCAGTATTTTTGAAGTGAATCCAACAAATCTGTATTGTCTAGTTTGTACAATTACCCATATACCTCAGTTATCTGAAGACACTCTAGTATCCACTGCTAGTACATGTGGATAGGCTGTCACACTTAGAGCACTGGCACCCTATCTGGTTTCTAGCAGTCCTTTTTCAAACTGACCTGAGCTTTGTGTCACCTGTTTGATTCATGATCATGATATCAATAAGACAAACTTTGCAGCACTGTCTTGACAAATAACAAAATAACATGACTTTGGCCTTACATTTTATGTTTTACATTCTTAGACCACTTATTCTGTTTAAGATGCTGAAGTGGATAGGCTATATGGTTAAGACTTTTGTAATTCATCACAATAAATAATGATGTTATTCAAAGATATTTATTATTATTAAAGTGTGCAACTGAATTACTTGACACTCATACTTTCACTCCCATTAATTATAAATTATTCTCCAAAAAATAATCATGAGGATATAGCCATTATTAAAAAATTGAAAATAAAATGTGAATTAACTTGTCATAAAGTTGTTAAGTGACACAAGTTTCCAAACCTTTTATGAATTATTAAAATTGCCAATTTTTTTACACTGATTCCCTCAAGGAGAGCTTGAATGGATTTCTGCAAAGCTGTATATAATTTTTCAAAATCCCATTTACAAATATAATGTGTGGTAACTCTGAAGTATATCTCAATTAATGAGACATAATAAAATATGTATCTTCAAAGTTAGCTAAGAATCTCAAGACTTAGATTCTTACAATAAAAATATTAAAGAACATTAAACTGTATTTGTCAGCTGTTATAAGTTAATTTCATGAAAAATTAAATGCTACTAAAGTCTTTACTAAATTAACTTTTATCTTTAAATTTGTGTCATTCTAGTCTGTTATTCAAGATCTCTCTGGCTTCACTATTGACAATAAATAATATAAATTAACAATTTCACTGAAAAATAGTATCTGCTTGTTATATTTTAAAGAAGTACTTGAGTCTGAGATGCAGGTCTAGACCATCAAAATTATCAGATAAAAAAATACCTCATTGTTACATTGGATTTGATTCCAAGAACCTATGAATTATATACCAATAAAATTTTAACAGAATTATCTTGGCTTACAGTTCTATTCAACTAATATTAAATAAAAATAACCCCCCAAAATAGAAGATAATATTTTGTCTTCAAGTCATATATAGGAACTAATAATCTGCATTAGGTCCCAGAGGAAGAGAAGGAGAAAGAAAGTAAGACATAAAAATTCAGCAAAACCCAGGGTACTGAGGGAGGAAAGTCAGTAAGGACCTGTACTGCCACTACTGTATTTCTTTTACAGTTAAAATTTATTCTTGCTACTCTCTTTCAACTTTTCTAGAAGTTGGGGAAAATAGAAGTAATAGCAAAAACAAACAAATGAGTAAAACATTAACCATAATAGCCACAGTTGAAGGCACAATTCCCTTCAAAATAATTTTCTTTCCATAGACTCTGCAAAAAGAGAGAAGCATGTTAGCAGTCAGCAAACACTGGAGAAACAATAATTGGTGTTCAGACTATCACTGTACTTATAATGCGCTTGAGTTCCCCAGACCCAAGTTGAGGCATTAAGTGTGCAATAAAAAGAGGAAGTAGGAAGGGAGAAGATGTTCATGATGTGTATGCTGTAGACAAGACTTTCTAGGGGTAGCAGAGGAACAAATTGAAGTTTAGGAAGTTAGAGTGATGCAGTGGTGGGAAACAGGTTAATTTATAGGAGGTCGGTTAGTAAGCTTAATACATAAATATCTGTTGTGGCTCTCTAGTAGAGGCATAGAGCTTATACAACCAGGGAGCCCTTTTGAAGTAGTAAGAAAAATGATGTAAAAAGCAACTGTATAAGTACTTTTGTATCTTCAAACTTTGTTATCACCATCGTGCCAAGATCAATTGCTCTGCATATATTTATGTTTTGCTTATATTAGCATGCTTTTATATTAACCCTAGATGTGCCATTGTCCAAAGCAGACCTGCCCAAATTTCAAAACTGGGGATGTGATAAGCAGTTTATGAATATGGAAATGCAAAAAATTAATTAAAGAAATCTGTACATTGTAACACAGCAAGGGATCCATTGCAACTAATTTTTTGACATATTACATTTTTTGTCTAAAATTTATGACATACAAAGATTTTAATCTAATTAGGTACTTTTCAAGGACTATGTTTTTACAGAATGGCTTGAATGGAACAGAAAATAGTATGGTATTTATTACCTAAGAGTCCAGAAAGTCTGAATCTAATTTGTGATTCTGTGGAACCCTAGCTGTAGAACATTTGGTAAGCTGTGTAAATACTCTGATTTCCAATTTCAATAAATACGTAGTGAGAAAATTACTTTGATAATTGTTATGAGGAATAAATGACATAATGAACATAAAATCTGCTGATGGAGTTTCTGAAACAAACATTTTAATGTAGTGTAACATTTCAAAATTTATACTTCATTAGACACGTAAAGCAGTAATTGACTAAAAAAAGGGAGAGTGAAGAGAGTATAGGTGTATTATTCATTTATTCACCTGTTAGTTCATTTGCTCATTCATAAATAAATTCATTGAAGAACAGTGTATTTGAGGCCTTTATCAAAGCATATTAATTCCTCAATAACATTCTACTTTATGGGTGTTTTATAGCTCTACATAGTGAGATACTTAATCCTGAATATAACCCCACTAATTGAAGTAGGAAAGAAGGGATCAATACTCTTAACTTGCAAAAAAAAAATGTTCTCTCCTACTCCACTCAACACATAACTTACATATCCCCTGAGGAGTTATATCCTTAAAAATAATCCAAAGATCAATATTAATGATTTGCATAGTATAGGCAAGTGCACAGAGGTGTGTTTGTGTTTGTGTACAGTAATTTCCCTGATTTTTTTTGGGGGGGGGAGTATTTTCCAGATCCATTAAACCACAAACAGTTGGAAACCCTGTATACTTTATATTTTTTTATTACACACATATTGCGGAGGTTAGCTAAACTGTGTCAGCTTGATTGGTTGAAGGGTTAAAATTAAATGTAGAAAGATCTTACCTGTTCATAACAGTGCTGCAGCCTTGTTCTAAATATTCTATGTCAAGATGCCCAGCAGAACATCTTGACATGAGCGGATACTCCTTGTGAGCCTGCCCCATTCTCAGGGTCATTCTTTTCCTTACCTATCTGGAAGATGCAAATGTTTGTTCCTTAGGGCACTTGGCCAGTTCCTGAGGGCAGCAAACTCCCTGTCTGGTCACACATACAGTTGGGACATTGGCACTTTTGTCTCAACTGCTGTATAAGGGCCCTCATTGGTAGGGGAATGTAAGAGTCTCATTCATGGAGAGGTTGCTCTGCTGGGAACCTTTCCAGTCAGAAACCTGAAAACTGTATATGGGAGTCCCCAGCGATGTATTTTCAGGAGTTGGTGCTTTTGTGATCTAGTGATGTAATCTTTTTTCTACTGATATACTTTCCTTCTTTCCTGTTTGTGTATATGTTAATCAACAGCTTATTAAACTTTATTTTATTATTTTTATCTTGGTGTTAAAAGCTTTTGTCATTTGTGGATTTGGACCTCTAAAATTAAGAAGCTGTAACTATATAGTCTCTTTAAGGCTACATTGGTTTGTGTTATAGTTTAGTTCTAAAATGTCCCACAAAAAGTTTCATGTGTTCAGAGATGGGGTGTATGGAAGGTGATTGGATCATAGGAGTGCTAAACTCCACTGCAATGCCCTTCCACCATGCTGTCTATCTTTGAGCTAGCCTACTATAGAATGAGCCCTCTAAAACCAAGAGCTAAAACAAACCTCTCCTTCTAATTTCTAGGTGTAGAGTATTTTGTACCAGCAGGAAAGTTACTAATACAGCTTGGGAGCTACTGAGAAAATTAATAATGCACACTTTTGGAGTGTCTGGGTGAAACATTTAGGCCTGACCTTGAGTACTCAATAGGATCCCCAGCTCATTCCTCTATGGTGCTGTTCCTCTACTCTGCTTCCCAGCAGTCATGAAGTAAGCAACTTTGCCCTGTTACACCCTTCTTTTCATGGGCCCTTTAATTAAACAACGTGTACAATATGTTACCATAAATAACTCTGTATCAATTTGGAAATTTTAAGTATTTGTTCAAGTTTGGACTTTAGGTGATAACACATTTTTCTTCTCAGATAATGCCATCTCTAAGGGATATATAAAATTCTTGAGAAAATAAATAATGTGGAATTTCATATTGAACAAATTCTATGACAATGCCTTGGATTACATTTTTTTCACTTTGAACCGTTAAATGTATTTCCTTCAGAGAAAGCCTTCCTCGATCTTTAAAAATTTTGTCAGGCCAGTTAACATCTTTGTAATTTTAAAACGACAAGAGATAGGAAGAAATCACAATGATTTTCTGGATTCCAATTGAAGTTCTGTGCTTTTCTTTACAATCTGCTCTGATAAGAAAATGGAATCATACTGTACAGACTAAATCAAAGTGAATGGGATTCCAACATGAAAATACAAAGTAACTAGACTTTAGAAACTAACAATAGCCTATAAAATCTCTTGATTTATATTTGCCCTAATACTACACAGTAATTTAACTAGAAAATAGTTATATTTCTTTAAGAGATGAGCAACTTGAAATTTATTAGTTAAGTAGAGCTTTTATTAGTTAAAATCTTGAGTTTTTCTCCCTTGGGAAAGTCTTTTTTTTAAAGTAAATCATATGTTTAGAGCTTTGGCTAAAGATCTGTTGTTAATAATGATGAACAAGTGTGCAGTTCACATATGCACATAATTCAGCTTGCTTTTTTTAGTAGCAGTGGTAGATTTCTTTTATAATCGAAGAATAGACATTTATTAGATGCTTGGTTAATGGCAAAGGGCCTAGTGTGGGTGGAAACAAAACATTTTTCTGTACAGAATTAACTGGCCTATTTGTGACTCAAATCCATGACTTTGGACTCATTAGCACAATGTTATAATTAATTAAACTAATGAATCTCAAAATAATCACAAATTCTAATTTGGAAAGAAGGTTCTTCTTTAACATAGCTTGTTAAAACTGATACAGATTATTAAGCAAGGATGCCAAAAATGTGCTAACAGTTTCTGAAGTCACAACAACGATAGGGAGAAATAATTATTTTTTATTCCTTCTAGTAGTTGTTGATAAATGTAGAGAATGTTATAAATTGTTGTTCTGTAGGTCCGCTGGTCAAATGTTGACAGCAATAACTGTAAAAAGTGGTAAGGGTAACTCAAATACTAAGAAATATGACAAGTTGTAACCTTGAGATAAGTAATACATTGCTTGATTTTTAAAGTGAATTTAGATATGTAGGGAGAGGAAAACTTTTTCCTCTATCTCAGAATCAGGTTCTGGAAACCTGAAAATTAAACTAACAAAGGACAATGTAAAAAGAACGAGGAGTTTGGCTTAGTGGCACATGCCTATAATCTCAGCACTCGGGAGGCTGAGGCAGGAGAATTGCTTTGAGTTCAAGGACAGCCTAAGTTACATTGTGAGTTCAAGCTAAGTCTGAACTACAGAGTGAAACCCTGTCTCAAAAACTAAAAGCACTCAAGCTAAAATTATGAACAAGTTAAGGATGCCCACTATGGTCATGTCTTTTCAACAAAGTACTTCAAACAGGTGGACAGAGTAATCAGGCAAGAGAAAGAAATAAAAGGGATATGTATAGAAAAGGAAGAAGTAAAATTATCATTATTTGCAGATTATATGATACTTTACATAGAAAACCCAAAGAACTCCACCAAAATACTTTTAGAATTAATAACCAACTTCAGCAATGTAGCAGAATACAAAATCAACACACAAAAACCAGAATTTGTGTATGCCAATAATGAACTCAATGAGAAAGAAGTTATAAAACCAATACCATTTATGGTATCATCAAGAAAACCTAAGAATGAACCTAAGCGAGGAAGTACAAGACCTCTGCCAAGAAAACTATGGTATGCTGAAAAAGGTGATCAAAGAAGACTTTATGGAATGGGAAGATGTCCTCTACTCATGGATATTGTCAAAATGGTCATTCTCCGCAAACTATTAAGTAGATTCAGTACAATTCCAATCAATGTACCAACAGTATACTTTACAGAACTGGAGAAAACAATCCTAAAATTCATATGGAACAAGAAGAGACCAAGAATAGCAAAAACAATCTTGAAAAACAAGAGCAAAGCAGGGGGCATCACAATACCTGACTTGAAGCTATACGTCAAAGCAACAGTGATAAAAATGGCATGGTACTGGCACAAAAACAGAGATGTGGATCAATGGAGAAGAATACAGGATAAAGAAACAGCCCCAGGCTGAGTCAAAGAGAACATGCTGAATCAGCCCGCTGCACACAGGAAGGTCTGTGCACGCCCTACCTAGGTCCTGAGTCACGTGGAAGACACTGAATCACCCCGCTGCAGACAGGTCGCCACCTGGTTCCACACTACAAAGATGCAGAGGACACCAGACCACCAGAACAAGGTACTGAGTCCCACTGTTCCTGGTCCAGAGGTAGGTAGGGGCTTCTGAGATGACGTCCCACTGCTCCTGGCCCAGAGGAAGGGGCTTCCAGGCCACCATCCCTCCCACCATTCCCGGACCAGACGGAGGGGCTTCTGAGCCACCATCCCACTGCTCCTAGTGCAGAGGAAGGGGCTTCACGGCCTCCATCCCTCTGGCTGCTAACAGCCCACAGGAAAGGGCTTTTGGGTCACCATCCCTACTGCTGCTCACGGCCCCTGGCCCACCTCACCCACCTCAGAGGAGGTAATCCATGCAGGTGCTAACAGTCTCCTGGCCCAGTCGAAATGAGAAAACATGTAAATAAGTCACAAAACCAGACTTCCAGATCACCTACAGCAACCCCAAAGGGAAATGAGATGGAACACTCTGATACTCAACAACCTGGACCCACTG
>NW_004624911.1:2426373-2444177 GCF_000247695.1 Heterocephalus glaber
GTGGCTGAGCATGTCTGGAGTTGTTTTTGGATCTTCTAATCTATTCCACTGATCCTCAGGTCTGTTCCTTTGCCAGTACCATGCTGATTTTTTCACAGTAGCTTTGTAGTATAGTTTCAAGTTGGGGATTGTGATACCCTCAGAATTGTGGCATTTATTAATAGTGCTATACAAATGTCACAGTCATTTTCAGAAGCTCATATTAAATTCTGTTATGAGAGTTTTAGAACTAGTTATTTTATAATGATTTTTAATGAAAATCAACTTACCTTCTATAATAGCCATTAAAAAATACTAAATATATTTCACTACACTGAACTTCACTTCATAATTGGTAAGACATTGTGGTGTTTTAAAGTATGAAAATCAAAGGGCACACAACTCTACAAAAGTGTTTAATTTGCTTACTCTTCTTGGAACATAAAAAATTTCTATATAAAAACAACTATTAGCTTCCTTTATCTGTTTAATTTTAAACAGATATTTGAACCTAGATGACCTATAAAAGTTTGTCTATTCAAAATATTTTCATACCACATTGTTCAGAACCCTAGAATTTAGTGGAAGTGCATTAGAAGCTAAGCTATAGGATAAAATGAGGAGGAAGTTGGGTGGGCAAAGCCCTGGGTCATCTTAAGTTAGAATTGCTCTGTTCTTTGCTGATGTACATGCACAGTTCCACTTAATAATTTTTAAAAGTCAGAGCTATATTGTTATAAAAGAAAACTTACCTTATGAAAATCACTGATCTAACCCATCATCTTCATTTTGTAGTTGAAAAAAATTGAAGCCCAGTGGATTTAAATAATGTATTCATGAACATACCTATTTATTGAGTGGCATAATGAATTGTTCATCAAAGAAACTTTCCCGGAAATATTTATTATTCCTCATTTTTATATATGATTTTGAAGTTTTCAAAGCACTTTCATGTATGTGATTTTTATTTGATCTTCAGAAAATAACACTAGTAAATAGTCTTAGAAAGCTTTAGCTCCAGTTTAAAGATGAGGAGATGAGATTGAAAGAGATGAAGGAGCTCGGCCAGGGATGTAGCTCAGTGGTGCCATGCCTGCCTGACAAACGCAAGGTTCTGAATTTGAGCCCCGTAGTGGGGAAGAGAAAAAAGAGATGAAGCTGCAAGTGTGATATTACATTACTGGTACAATTTAGATGACAACTCTGTTTTTTGATGTCCAGCAGTTTGGCCTATATCGTAGCTTATTCTATTAATAATATGCTTAGAAAGTGACAGTTTACACAAAAGTGACACATACACTTGCAAAAAAAAGTACTCATCAACATTCCATTATGCTGGCATCATAGAATCTCAATTCATTGAGACTCTAAAACATATCTAGGCCTGCATTCCTAATTTTATGATCAAGCTAAATAAAAGAGCTTATAGTGAAGATGTGTAAAATCACATATCCTAAATCCACATTACTGATGTTTTTTCCATCAAACTGCATTGCATCTTAATTTGTAACATGTTAAGTAGTGAAATAAATACATTCTTGCTAGAGTTCTCTAACCATGCTTTTAATCATTTAGCTTCCCTGTGTTAGAATGCCAAAAATATTGCAGCAATAGAATTAACAAATCCTCTGAGATGGATGTGATATACTGTTTGATGAATTGCAGTGTACTGAAGGAAAAATGGAATGATCATTGTTCAACTAGGGGTTATAATCATTTAACATTTGCACAGAAATTGAATTTTTCTTGGCCAGTTACTGTGAAAGTTTGCAAATGATAAGTTCATACTCACTTTTCTGCCCAGAAAAGAGATCCAAGCCCCATGGTTTTTAGTTAAATCAATCAACTGTATGTTTAACATTCTTGGAAGGTAACTAAAATTCTGTTTTAGTTCCAGAAAATTCAGCCATAAAGATGGTGCTAACTAAAATAATTTTTTCTCTAAATGTCTATGAGATCTATAAAAATGTTCCATTAGTACTTAGTTTTCTAAGCACTTCATTTTTACCATCAATGTTATCTCAGATGCCTTCTCATGCCGTTTTTTTGGTAAATACAGGTAAGAATAAATGGAATTTAATATATCTTAACTAGTAATATTAGCACAAATATGAATTTTTCAATTAACCCTTGTTGATATTGGAATTTAGCAATAAAATTTTGGGCATTAACAAAATGAAAACGAAAACAAAAACTAGTTTCATGCCTCTCAGTTAATTGATATGAAGTAAGAAGTTATCGAATAAGATTCATTTGAATGGCACAATTCCTTGAGGGGGCATGCCTTCAGTGGTAGAAAGAAATTAGATATAGAAATGTATTGTAGTATCAACACACATTTTAAAGATCAAATACAGTGAAAAACATTAGAGTTTAGAAGCAGGTGAAAAGGTGTTTCATGAAGATAGAATCTCTTCAATAAATAGTGTTGGACAGGGTATAAAAGTTGTAAGGAAATAAAGAAGCCAAAAGATAAGGGCAAGGCCTTATGACTTCTAGAAGATATAGGTTAACTCTGATGTTTGTGATTGTGCAATTTTTCACACCACAAGAGATTAACAAGTAGGGGAAGTGAAGACCTAAAGGCAATTTATGTGTCCTGGAGATTTCATCCTCTTAGAGGAAGGGATGTTGTGGCAGGCAAAATTTTAAGGATGTTCTCTTCTCCTCTTAAAACTTACCCAAGATTTCCACACACTAATTATTCAAACACTAATTTACATACTATTATGGAGGGATTTTTCAAATTTAATATTCAAACTCAATTCAATCTAAAATATAGATTGATAGAGCCCAGATAGGGACAGAGCCCACCCTTCTTCTTAGAGAAATGTAGGTTTCATTTAATTTAGGTGCCAGAGGACATGTCAGTAGGTCACAGAGAACAGCCAGCAGGTCCATAAACAGTTCCCCAGGGACACGTCAATAGGTTACAGAGGACACATCAGCAAGCCACAAGCCTGCCATTCTGTCCCACCCCTCAAAAGCCCACCAAAAAAACTCTATTAAAAAGCCTTTTAGCCTGTAAGAAACACCTCTGTTCTGCTCCCAAAGAGAGGTCCCTCTCAAGTTTAGCAATAAACTTGCTTGGACTGCTGAGTTTGTGTCCCTCTTTCCCACTCATCTGGTGCCAAAACCCAGGAGCTGAGAGCAGGGGCTCTTTTGAAAACTAGAAAGCAATGAGCAGTGGAAGCTCACCCTGGGGTTACTCTTAGATCCTGAGAGTCTCCTGTTTCTCACCCCATTTCCCCTCCTTCCCAAAGAGTTGGTTGCATAGGATCCACTGTCCTCTGTGGCAGGATTGTGAGGCTCTGGCCAAGGCTACATTTTGGTGCACCCTCAAAATCTCCAGTGGCAACTTTCAAACCCCAACCACCTGACTGGTAACCAGCTTTCCCTTCCCTTCCCACTAAACTCTCTCTTTGCACAAACTCCAGTCCCAGGACCACCCTGCCAGACCTCAAACCAGATATCAACCACCAGCTGCTAATTCATCACCGCTCCTGAGAGGGTAAGATTCGGGCCCATTTGACTTCCTCTTGGTGCTCAGAGAAAGATTATTGGAGACATCCTTTTCTTTTTCTAACTGTTTTCCTTTCTCCCAATTCTCTATTTGAGAACACAAGAAAAAAGGGGACAGCCTGCATTTTGATTTTGGAGGGCACTTCCTTTCAATATGCAGGACAATCTTGTCCATCTCAAAGCTTACAGACCCTGGTTGGGAGGCCAATTGCAGGGAGACATCCCAGGGACCTGTTTCCAGATCCCCACTGCCTTTCTTCCCCTCTACAATGTGCAGTTCTCCCTGAAAAAACATGAAGAGTTACCCCCTTCAGCTGTCTCCTGTGTAATCTTTCCAAATTGGGATTAAAGGAGATGTTAAAATGAAAAAAAATAATCTTTTACTCCACTTCCATGTGGCTTCAGTACAGAATTGATAATGGATCACCCTGGCCAGCTGAGGGTACTTTTGATTTGCAAATTCTCTGAGACCTTGATAACTTCCTCCAGAGGAATGGAAATGGTCAGTTTCCCTATATCCAAGCCCTCCAAGAACAACCTTCCTTCTATACTACTCTCTTCTCTCTCCAATTCTTCTTGCTGAAAAATCTTCCTACTCCCACAAAACAACTATCTCCACTCCAGACCCAATGTCATGCCTGTATCCTCTTCTACCCTCCTCTATTGAAAAATTCAATCCCACTGATGATCCCCTGCCCCATCGCCTCCCACTTCCTCAATAATCTCAACCAGACCCATAACCTTTCCAACACACAGCCCCATCCTCTTCCAAGTATTCCTCCTGTGTTCCAATATCCTGCAGTCTGCCCACCTCCTCCAGCCAAATTCTTTCCTCAAACTCACCCTTTTCTCCCTCTCAGACAGCTTCTTGAACTCTCTCTTTTCACCTGACACCTCCTCAGACCACTTCTCATCCCATTCTAGCCTTTTGTGAGGTAGCAGGCATTGAGAGGCCCAATCAGGTTCAAGTCTCTTTCTCAATTATTCATCTAGAATGTATCCAACAAAGAATGGGATCCCTCTCAGAAAATCCCAATAAATTCAGAAAAGAATTCTTTCTCCTTATTGAAATGTATGTCTTCACTTTGGGAGATATTTACCTTATCCTCTTGTCCACACTTACTGATGACAAAAGGGAACTTGTTTGGAAGGTGGCTGAAAACCATGTTGATGAGCACCACAGCCAGCACACTGATAGGCACACTGAAGCAGCTGGAGCAGTACCCAGGGATAAATCCTGAGACTCCAAGTGGACATATCAACTTGTCCAGTCTGGTAGGACAGATCACAATCATATGATCACTTCCCTTCTGGCAGGAATGGAAAAATATAAAATTAAACAGGTCAACTATGAGAAATCCCCCAGAGGGCAGATGAAAACCCAGCCCTCTTTATTAACTGCTTTCCATATGCCATGATTAAATATACAAACACCAACCCTAAGTATCCTGAAGGTTCATTTTTCTACAACTTCACTTCATCTCCCAATCTTATCCAGACATGCAAAAAGCTCTAAAAATTAGAATATGGACCCCAAACACCAGAGAAAGAGCTCATAGATATTGTTTTTAAAATTTTCAACAACTGAAATGAGGAACAAAGAAATCTAAAAGAAAAACAGACTAAAGCCAAATCCTAGACTCCCTAGTTCGACCCCAGGCAAAAAACCTGCCAAAGGCTCCACCTCACACCCATCTAGCAACTCTTTTTGCTGTGGCAATGTGGGCCACTAGGCAAAAGCTTGGCCTAATTCCAGGCCTCTTACAAAGCCATGTCTGAACTGCAGACAGTGGGGTCACTGGAAAATGGATTACTCTCTGGAGAAGTCAGCCCCTTCCCTGAATTCTCTCCCCTCCAGGTGACCTGACACATCTGAAGAAGACCTGGCAGGCCTCATGGCCTTATCTTCAGCTGCTAATTGACATGGTCTGGATCCCAAGGCCCTTTCCATAATATCATCAAGGGATCAGTGGGTAACAATGGTAGTGGCTGGGAAAAAGATTTCCTTTCTGGCTGACTCAGGGGCCAGCCTGTCTTTTCTTATTAAATATTCAGGACCTTTGCTGCCCTCTTGGTTGTTGGAATGAAAGGTCTAATAGAAATACCAGCCAAGACTCCATCATTATATTGTTCTTTAGGCCATATAACTTTCACTTTTGTTAATCCCCCATTGTCCCACACCCTTTTTGTGTATCCTACATTACTTGGAGCCATATATATATATATATATATATATATATATATATATAACCCTCTTATCTGAGGCTATCCAAGTCATCAAATCACAAATTAACCCTATTGTTTGGGACACAAAAATCCCTTCCATAGCCGTACATCTCCAACCCTTCAAATTAGTTCTGAGGTACTCTACTCAAGCTGTCATAGTCAACAAATAACCCCTTATCCCCAGCGGCCATCTTGGCCTCCAGCCCATTGTCAACTGCCTTATTAAAGCCAAAATTCTCATCCCAACCCTCCCAACCCACAACACTCCCATCTTTCCTGTAAAAAAATCCTGGTGGCTCCTTCCAATTAGTTCAAGATCTCTGAAAAGCTAATGAAGCTGTTGTTTTTATTCACCCAGTGGTCTCCAACCCCTATAACCTCCTTTCCCATATTGGCCCCAATACTCAATATTTTACTGTTCTAGACCTCAAATATGCCTTCTTTACTATTCTCCTCAGCCCTGATTCACAACAACTTTTTGCCTTACCTGGACGGACCCCATATCCCTGCCCACTGAAAAACTCACATGTGTGAGAAATAGGGTTTGTCTTTTGTGCCAAAGCACAAGGCCAAAGCAACTCCATTTTGGATTTAAATGACCTGACCATCTACTCACTACCTACCCCCCCCCGTTAATATCCTGAGCTCCAAGAAATGGTGACTATGTACTTTTTATCTGATTACAGCCAGTTTCCAAGATAAGAACTAAAGACTTTCTGTTTCAAATCATATGTACCCTCTCCCTAACCTACCCAACAATGCACCACCCTCTCACTCATGCCACTCAAGTTAGCCAACCATAATAGATTGTAAGCCTTTGACTTCAGCCAATGAATTCAAAAGATAGCTGCTTCCCATGTGTTAGGGTTTAAAAATCCCTCTTCCTCACATCTTGACATCCCTTCTGCCTTGTGTCTAATTGTGATCCTACCCTTCTGCAGAAGTAACTTTAACTTTTCCTTGTAGAGACCTCTTGTTGTCTGAGTACATTCTTTCTGGCACCAAAAATTTTAGTCTGGGGCCGTATTTCCAACATATGGACTGTTATTCCCCAAGGATTTTGGGATAGCTTCCACCTCTTTGACCAAGCATTGCAAAATAATATCCAAACTGGGTACATTACCCCCCTCCCCAGCTGCCTGCTCTAATATATCAATGATCTTTTGCTTTGCAACCCCTTGAACAATGACAATAAGTCCTATACTATCTCCCTTCTTAAACTGTACTCAAAGAACAGGAGACACACAAGAGGAACAGTGGCCTCCATGAAAAATTAGTCTTTCCCGAAAACTTGCAAAACAAATCCCTTTCATCTTTCCATGACCAGTTCCATACCAGATCAATCCCTCTGCTCTGATTCCTATAGACTTACATACATCTCACTCCTAGTTTCCGGATCTCCCTACAAAAGATTATCACCCAATGCTCCATATGCCAAACCACCAACCCCCAGAGCAACCTCAGACCACTTCCCTTCCCCACTCATCAATTTCAGAAATTCCTCACTGGCACTGACTGGCAAATAGACATTACTCACATGCCCCTGGTTAAAAAAGAAATGATACCTTCTTGTCCTAGATGACACATTCTAAGGATGGATAGAGAACTTTCCTAGATCAAAGAAAAGATCCTCCACTATAGCACATATCTTACTCATTGAGATCATCCCCTGCTTCATACTCCCAACCTCAATTTAAACTGGTAATTGACCTTAATTTACCTCACAGATCATGCAACAGGTAGCTTCCACCCTAAATATGAAGTTCCACCTCCATATAAAGCCCAATCTTCAAGTAAGGTTGAAAAGGCTAATCACTTTCTTTGTTTTGTTGATTTGGTTTTTGTTTTTGTGGTACCGGGCATCAAACTCAGGACCTTGCACTTGAGAGGCAGGCAAGGTGCCACTGAGCTAAATCCCCAGCCCAGCTAATCACTTTTAAACTAAGCCTTAGCAAGTTTTCCCTCCAGATCCACTTAGACTGAACTAAACTCCTACCTTTAGCCCTTTTCAAACTCAGGTCTCTTCTCTGCAAACATCTCATGCTCAGCCCCTTTGAGATTCTATATGGAAGGCTTCTCATCGCCTTCACATTTCCTGCCTCCAATTCAAATCTACTCTATCCTCTTTGAAGTTCTTTACTTAACACCCTTAGGTATCTCATTTAGAACTATACTGACTCTACCCTCCCAAAATCCTCAAACGTTGCCTAGACACACTTATTGCTTCATTCCTACAACTTAGAGACTGTGTATATATAAAGTCCCCCAGTCTCAGGGATTAAAACCAAAATGGGCAGGGCCTTTTCAAATAATCTTGACCACTCCCAAAGTGGCAAAATTAAAAAGTCATTCCTCCTGGCTCCACTTCTATTTTCTGAAAAAGGCTTCCCTCTTCCAGTACACACCAATTGGATCTACCTGCCTGAAGGTCACCAAACTGCCGCCTGTACTGAAGAGATCTAAGACACATCTGGAAAGCACCAAGAGTCTCTCTCCTCATAACTTTGACTGTTTCTTGACTACCCTAAGAGAAGAATTTCCCATTTATTCACCCTCTTCCTCCCTAGACACCATAATCCAAGGTATATGGCTACAGGAAACTCACCCAGACTTCTCCCTAGAACAAATCATCACCTTTACTTCCTGTGTTCTCCTGCTCCAATTCTTTCTTTCTCAATGTTATTCATCCTCTTAACCCCTAACATCACAACACAGACCCTTCCTACATACCTTAATCAGACACTCTCTCATATGGCTAAAATCATCCAAACCTTTAATGAAACCATTCAATCACCCTGCTGTGTCTTCTTCCATCTTTCCCAGATAGCAGATTCAGTAATACCTGCTCCCCTTGGAACATGGATAGATATTTCTGCAGGGTTACACTTTATCAAAACTGCCAATCCCAGGGGCAAAGCTCTATTTGAAGGATCTGACATCAGGTTCCTGGGGGCACTGAAGGGTATCAGACAGATCTTAAAAGCTGAGTTTCCTTATGGTGATCATATAAGGGGAAGTGACAGATCAGAAGAACTAAGAGATTCAGCATGTCATTCCGGGCTTTGAAGATGGAGCAGAGGATGTGAGAAGGGGTATCAGTAGTCATTAGAAACTGAAGCAGCGCTTAGTTGACAGCCAGTAATGGAGCAAGACACTTAATCCCATAACTGGAGTAACTAGATTCAGCCAATAACTTAGATGACATTGAAACCAGATTCTTCCCCAAAACTTTCAGTGAAGGAGTTGCAGAATTTCTAGTACCCTGAACAGAGAATCTGGATGAATCCACCTGGATTTCTCACCTGTAGAACTGTGAGATGAAATAGGTATTGTTTTGAGCCTCCAAATTTGTAGCAATTTGTTATGATAGCAGTAGAAAACTAATGCAGGTGGCTTTTTAAAATATCATAGAAGCCTTATGAACTAGGAGTAACTCCCTCAATGGCTTTATGACAAAGCCTCTCAGAACAGCAGATGAAAATCTGCAAGGTGACTAATCACATTTTTCTTTTTGATCTTCACTCTGGTCAACCTTACTTTCAGAGCCAGTAGTGACAATTGTTAGAGTAACTATGAACCTAAGAAAATCAATCAAAAGTAGACAGTTGTTTGTTCTCATGCTTGTTTTCCCTTTCAATTTCAACTTTCCACAGAACATCATTAAAGTGCCTTCATCACAAGCTTATTAATGAAGTTAATACTTCCACAGTCAGATTTAGGTAAGATTTATAATTGTTAATATTATTAAATACTTCTTAGAACTGACATCCTGTTTATTGGAAATTGGTGATTATTCATTAGGGCTTTGAGTGGAACATAACAAAGAAAGCTAAAGGGAGTAAGATTTGACACTTAATCTTGTCAACTAAAAACCAGACCTTTGTAACTAAAAAAATCAATGAAATAAGGGAGGGTAGAACTTTTATGACTCAAACATAAGTATTCCTTGAAAAAATAACACAAAACAGAACAACAGAAACAACAAAAAACCAAAACCTCAAGAACATGGTATTTTGGATTGAGGAGGCACAGTTGAAATGTTTTCAATTTCAATACAGAAGGGATTTTTATCACTCTACTGTGGACATTAAAAAACTATAAAAGGGCTTTTGCATTTGTACCTTTTTCTGTGCATTGATAGTCATCTTTCTGTTTTACACAAAGAGACACATTATTTCAACATGTAAGATTCAAATTGGAGAATGCTAGTCAACTCTACTAATGAAAAGTTTAGCTAAAAGTTTCAGTTAATTCACATCAAAATTTTTGAAGCAAAAATAGAAATCAAATATAACCAAATAAAAGAAGTGGTGTAATGCTAAGCGTGTGAAATTTCATTTATTTACTTACATGGAGGTAAACCCAGGGCTGCTCACATGCTAGTTAAGTGCTTTTTCAATGAGCTATATCCACATCCCCAATGCTCAATCTTTTCTTTTTAAATTTTATTTTATTGTTACATGTTTCCAGTATGTAAAGTTTACATTTATCTTGGGAAGTAGGTGCATGTATATAACGTGGCTCTTTTTAGTAATCTCTCCCCCCCTTCCCACTCATGTTCCTATATTTCTAAATCCTGTTTCTCCATTTTCATTCTTGCTTTTATTGTTCTTTTCTCATGTCTGTGATAAATTATATTTACATTAATTGTGGGTATTTGGTACCTTACATGGCATATCACAAATCTTACTTCCTTTTCCCTTGCCTCTCTAACCTTGTCCTAGACCCCTTCCCATTTACAAGATATCTGTCCCCTTATTTTCTTCAGTGCTTCCTTTATTTTGCACTTTGTTTCTAGTTTGTCTTATTCAAATGAGAGATATCATATGGAATTTATGCTTGTGTATTTGATTTATTTCATTTAATATTATATTTTCTAGGTGTATCCATTTTCTTAAAAATGTCTCAAGTTTATCCTTCTTTATACCCGAGTAGTAGTCAATTATATATAAATACATTTTTTTTCTTTCTTTTTTGTACCGGTGATCGAACTCGGTACCTTGCACTTTGGAGGCAGGTGCCAGAACCACTGAGCTAAATCCCTGGACCCTATACCACATTTTCTTTATGAGTTCATCTCTAGGTGGGCATATAGGCTGCTTCCAGGATTTAGTATTGTGAATTGTGCTATTATAAACTATCAATGTGATATGATGTCTTCAGCTTTTGGGGGAAGATACCTAGAAGGGTAATAGCTGGGTCAAAGGGAATTTCTAACTTGGTTTTATTCTGGGTCTCCTGTGGTTCCATGTGAATTGTAAGATTGTTTTCTTTAGTTCTGTGAAGATGCTGTTGGAATTTTGAATGGGATTGTGTTGAATCTCTGTATCAGTTTTGGGAGTATGACTTTTAAAATATTGGTTCTGCCAATCCAGGAGTAGAGGACATCTTTCCATTTTCTGATACCCTCTTCAATCTCCTTTTCAGAGGATAATTTTTTTCCTTGTAGAGTTCTTTGACTTCCTTGGTTGAATTAACACCTAGGTATTTAATTGTTCTTGATACTACCATAAATGTTTTTCTTTTCATAATTTCTTTCTCAGTGACTATTACTGGTGTACATAGAATGTTTTTGATTTTTGTGTGTTGATTTTGCATTCTGCTGCATTGCTGAAATCCATTAGTAATTCTAAGGGTTTTTTTGGTAGGACTCTTTGGATTGTCTATGTAGGATTATCATGTGATGTACAAATAATGATGATTTGACTTCTTCCTTTCCTTTATGTATCCTTTTAATTTCTTTCACTTAGCTAATTACTCTGGCTAATATTTTGAATATTATATTAATAGAACTGGTGATAGTGGGCATACTTGTCTTGATGCTGATTTTATTAGGAATGGTTTCAGTTTTCCCAATTTAATATGATGTTGCCCATTCATTTGTCGTTTATCAAATTCAGATATGGATCTTCTATAATGACTCTCTTTAGGGATCATATCATGAAAGGGTGTTGGTTTTGTCAAAATACATTTCTGCATATACTGATATAATCATGTGCTTCTGTTCTTGATTTTGTTTATATGATGAATAACATTTATCAATTTACATATATTGAAACTATTCTTTCAACTCTGGGATGAAACCTCCTTGGTCATAATATATGATCTTTTTGATAATGTGATCCATTTTATTTGCTAATATTTTTTTGAGGATTTTTGCATCTATGTTCATTAAGGAGATTCACTTTTGTTTGGTTTTTTTTTTTTTCAATTGGGCCTTTGGCTTTAGGATCAGAGTGATGCTAGCATCCAGAAATTAATTTGGAAGCACTCCACCACTTTCAAGTTTTTTGAAGAGTTTCAGGAGTACTGGTAATATATCCTTAAATATTTGTAAAATATAGCAGTGAATTCATCGGGTCCTGGTCTTTTTTTAGTTGATAGATTTTTTTTTTTTTTTTTTGTACTGGAGATTGAACTCTGGACCTTGAGCTTGCAAGGCAGTTGGAGCACCACTGAGATAAATCCCTGGCCCAGTTGATAGATTTTTTTAATATTGCCTCAACTTCATGGCTTGATATTGAGTTTGCAGTATCTTTGTGTATTCTTGGGTTAGTTTTGATAATTTGTGTTAGTCTAGGAATCTATCCATTTCTTCAAGATTTTTCAATTTGTTGGAATACAATTTTTTTGTAGTACCTACCATCTTCTGGATTTTTATGGTATTTGTTGTAATTTCACCTTTTTATTTCTAATTGCATTGATGTGAGTACTTTCTTTCGCTTGGAAGGTTTGGTTAAGGGATCATCTATTTTATTATTTTGTCAAAGAACAAGTTCTTCAATTCATTGATTCTTTGTATTATTAATGTCTAAATTCCATCAATTTCCATACTAATCTTTATAATTTTCCTCTTAATTTAAGTTGGGGCTTGGGTTTTTGTTGTTTCTAAGTATCTCAACATTCTTCAGTAAGTTATTTATTTGATCTCAGTCTGTTTTCCTAATGTGAACATTGATTGCAATGAACTTCCCTCTGAGGATTGCTTTCATTGCACTCCATACATTCCAGTGTATTTTACAGGAATTGTCATTAACTTCCAGAAATTGTTTAATTTTTCCCATCATTTTTTCTGTGACCGATTTAATGTTCAGGAGTGTGTTATAAAATTTGGAAGTGCTTCTAAATTTTCTATGGTTGATTTCTATTTTCATTGCACAGTGGTCTAATAGTAAACATGAGGTGATTTTGATTTTTTATATTTTATTTAAGCAGGCTTTGTGGAATAGTGTGTAATTATTATTGGAAAAAGTTCTATGTACTCTAGAAAAGAATATATATTCTGTTGTAGTAGGGTGGAATCATGGGTAGGAATCTATTAAGTCAATATGTCCAAGATTTTGGTTCAGTTCTGATATTTATTTTTTTGTTTAGTGGATCTATCTCTGCAAAAAGTAGGGTATTGAGGTCATCCACTATGATTATGTTAGTGTTTATTTGATCTTCTTTTGACAGTATTTGTTTTATAAATATAAGTACTCCAGTATTCAGTGCATAAATATTTGCAAGTGTTATCTCTTCTTGGATTGTTTCCTTCACTAGTATGTAGTAGCATTCTTTGTGTCTTCTGATCAATTTAGCTTGAAATTTACATTTTCTGAGATTAAAATTGTTGCCCCTGCTTATTTGGGGGATCTTAGTGCATGAAATATTTTTTCCATCCTTTGATTTTTCTAAATCTTTTATACAGATTTTGTTTACTTTTTAAGTGTGCATTATTATATTTATGCTTGCTCAGATTTAGAAATTTCGGATTTCCTGAAGAAATACAACTATACTATGCAGTCCTGAAATATGTCTTCCTGTGGCCAGGGACATGTTTAACTTATGAAGTAATCTTTAATGTTCCTGTATTTTCATTTGTTATTTTATAGTAAAATAGCACTGATCTCTGCTTGGCTTGCTGACTTTTCTGAATTAATATACTCTGACAAAAAAAAAACCTCATTGTCTTTCAAGGCTACAATCGCTAATGAAATGGATGAACATGAAAGTATCATTTATGGTATGATTAGATGCAGATACATTTTTATTATAAAATTTTATTATTGCAAATGCAATGATAGTCCTCTTATATTGTAATCACTAGTTGGTAAAGCTAAATTATTGTACATTCTAATAGGAATAACAATACATAAAATATTTCACTCAAGTTGGCTGTACTCTGACAGTGTTTAAAATTACACTATATTCAGACATGTATAGTGCTTATCCTGAAACTTTTATCATTCATGATTTTCTATTTAGACAGTGCTTCATATTCCTAAAATTTAATGATTGGCCTGTTCTCTAAATCAGCCCTGTTTATCTACTTTGCACGTCTCCATTTCATTTCAGCTATTGTTTAGTAATGGAAAATGTAACATTTAAGAGAACATGTTTTTTCTCTTTAATAAGTGTTCTCTAATGAAACATTAGCTTGTACTATGTTTTGATTCATCTGTAAATAATGGTTACTAACATAAAATGATAAAAAAATTGTAATGGTTCCTCTTTGTTTCTGTGAAGAAAAAATGAAAAATTCTTCAGTCGTATTCATATTTATATATGGCACTATGGACCAGTCACAATATAAAAAATAGTAAACTACATTTAACAAACTGTGACTTTCAAAAAAAAATTGTAAATCTGTATATGCTTAAATTTAAAGAAAAACTTCATACAATCATTTTTCTGAGATCTTGAAAAGTTTGTAGCTCTATTTCCTGATGATTTTAAAATGGCTTGCTTTACTCATTATTTTTTGGTTTAATTTTTGTTTATTCCTACCATGCCTTCTTCTCAAAATTACCCTTAATCACAGCTGAATTGAAATGCCAAAGTAATTATTTGCCACTATTTGTAAAAACTGCAATGCTGCTGTGGGAAATGTATGGATGTAGGATGGAAAATAACCTACATGTTCTAAGTGCTGCATTGCCTTTCTTTTACACCATTTAATAAAGAAGCACAGATGCTAATAAATATAATTATTTTCATCAAATTTATCATGGATCTGGGCTAAAAGGAATTTATAATACTCTCTATTACTATACAATTTAAGTCAGACAACTATTCTCAAGACTACAGCTGATAGGATTTTTATGATGAATACTCATTTTAAATGATTTTTTTGCAATATAATGCCAATATCAACCCTAGTGATAAGCAGGTAACTCTATAGAGGTAGACAAAAACTGTAAAATTCAAAAGCCAGCTATAGTAATGGAAGTTTGATAGCTAAATACAAAACTAGTCATGGGATATTAGAAGGTAAGACTTAGGAAGACAACTATCACGGGTAATGCAAAGCTCGTAGTTTTTCAGTCATGGCAGTACACAAGACTATGAGTCAAAATATACAGTAATAACACAATTAAAGTCATCATCGAATCTCTCCTATGTAAAAATAACATTATTCTTAATAATTGGGAAATGGCTAAACCTGCAGGTAGAGAGAAAATAGCTAAATTTTAGGAGGAAAGTGGACTTATAAACATTTAGGGATAAGGAAGAGACTTTCATGACCAATGTATAAGAACAAGGGCTTCTCAATCTCAGCACTGTTGTCCTTTTGAACTAGATAGTTGTTGTTGGGTGTTCCTGGGCAGGGTAAGATATTTAGCAACATCTCTGGCCTCTTCTCCACTAGATGTCAGTAGTGCATCCCACCTCACAGCTGTAATAGCTCAAAATATCTCCAGACATTGCAAAATATTCCTGAGGAGCCAGTAAGTCCTAGGTTAAGAATCATCTGTTTAGAGTACAGGAAAGGCTCAATCCAGTATAGAAACAAGCTTGAAGTGGAGAGGAAAAGGCAGTTTATGACCACTAATAAAAGTGAGTCCACTGAAAAATACTCTTTAAAATGTTCTACTGTCTGTCCTTGAGTGAATACTAACACAAATATTAATCACTGCAATGATTAATTATATGCCACCACAATATTCATTATTTTTGTAAGACAATATTCATTACAAGGTGAAAGCTCTATTCATCATTATATTCCCCTCATTTTTTCCCATCCTTTCCCTCCCCTCCTTCCCTCTCCTTTCATCTTTTGTTCCCCATCCCTTTGGAAAAGATCTCCCTACTTTCTGTTTATCTATCTTCTATTCTGCTCTCTGTAGGTATACATCAAGAAAAGAAAAACTTGTATAAATATTTTAATGCTAAATTTATTGATACATACTTTCAGTTACATTGAAAGTTTTGCTGAAAAAAACTCATAGACTCAAAGTCAAAGAATGGAAATCAATACTCCATGCAACCAGAATCTGGGAAAAAGCAGGGGTAGCTATCTTATTTGCACAAAAATGAAATACACACAAAAACAATTGTAGTGGGGGACGTCAATGCCCCACTCTCACAAATAGATCAACTAGAAAAAAGAAAACAACAATAAAACACTAGAACTGAGACAAACTCTTGAACAAGTGGACCTAATAGATATCTACAGAGTGTTCTATACCACAAAATAGGAATACATGTTCTTTTCTGCTGCACACAGGTCATTCTCCAAAGTAAACCACATTGTAGCTCATAGAACATGCTTAAGCAAATGCAAAGGAACTGAAGTCATCCCCTGTATTCTGTCAGACCATAGTGGAATGAAATTGGAGATCAATAGAAAACAAACTACAAGAACTTCACAAACACATGGAAATTGAGTAACAACCTCCTGAACAACCAGTGGGTAACAGAGGAAATTAAAGAAGAAATTAGACAGTTTTTACAATTAAATGACAATGCCAATAAAAAATACCAGGATGTATGGGAGACAAAGAAAGCAGTCACATGAGGGAAATTCATAGCAGTGAATGCCGATATTAAGAAAACAGAGGAAGCTAAAATAAACAACTTAATGTTGAACCTAGAACTCCTAGAAAAAAATAAGACAAACCCAAAGTTCATACAAGGGAGTAAAGTATAAACATCAGAGCAGAAATCAATGTAATGCAGACTAAGAGAACAATATAAAAAAATCAACAAATCAAAGAATTGGTTCTTCAAAAGAATGAATAAAATTGACAAACTCTTAGCCACCCTTATCAAAAAAAGGAAATAAAAGACTCAAGTTCATGTAATTATGAGTTAGAAGGGTGAAATTAAAACAGACCCAGAAGAAATCCAGGGCGTCATCAATACCTACTCTGACTACTTGTACTCCAATAAGACAGAAAATACAGAAAAAATGGGCATATTCCTAGATACTTATGAATTATTACCAAAGTTGAAACAAGAAGACATAAAAATTCTAAACATCCCAACTACAGTTAATGAAATTGAAAACATAATTTAAAACTTACCAACAAAGAAAAGTTCACATCCTGATGACTTCACTGCTGAATTCTATAAGACATTTAGAGGAAAGACATTGCCACTACTGCTTAACCTCTTCAATGAAATTGAAAGAAAGGCAATACTCCCAAATTCATTGCTGAAAGCAAGCATCACCTTGATCCTTTGATATTAATACAGCCAAGAACAAAAACAATATGATTCTTTCAATAGATGCAGAAGAAGTGTTCAACAAAATCCAACATGCATTCATGATAACAACCCTACAAGAAAATTGGTCTCACCCTGCTGCAGACAGGCAGGTCGGCCCATGCCCTGCAAAGGTCCCCAGTCAGGCAGAAAATGCTGAATCACCCCGATGGAGACAGGCAGGCACCTGGTTTCACACTACAAAGACACAGAGGACACCAGACCACCAGACCAAGGTACAGAGTCCCGCTGCTCCTGGCCCAGAGGTAGGGGCTTCTGAGCCCCCATCCCACTGCTCCTGGTCCAGAGGAAGGGGCTTCCCAGTCACCATCCCTCCTGCTGCTCCCAGCCCACAGGAAAGGGCTTTTGGGTCACAATCCCTACCGCGGATCCCAGCCCCTGTCCCACCTCTCCCAGCTCAAAAGGGGTAAGCCACATGACCACCAACAGCACCCCTCCTGCCCCCACAGCCAAAATGAGAAAACACATAAATAAGTCTCAAAACCAGACTTACAGATCACCTACAGCAACCCCAAAGGGAAATGAGATGGAACACTCTGATACTCAACCACCTGGACCCACTGAACTGGCAACAAAAGGGGATCTGG
>NW_004624911.1:2449247-2462269 GCF_000247695.1 Heterocephalus glaber
TAGTAATGGGGAAAAAATAAGAACCAAGATGCATTATGTAAATGTACAATTCCCAATGAGAAATGTAATAGTGTTGTATACCTACAATGCACCAATAAATAATTTAGTAAAAAAAAAAAAAGAAAAAAAGAAAATTGGTCTCTAACTCAACCTGATAAAAGCCATCTAAGAAAAACCAACAGCCAATATCATACTAAGTGGTCAAAATCTGATATCCTTCACACCAGCATCAGGAACAATACAAGGATCTCCCCTATCACCACTCCTGTTCAATATAGTTCTGGAAACATTAGCCCCAGTAATGAGACAAGAGAAAGAAATAAAAGCATTAAAGACAGGAAAGGAAAAATTTAAACTGTCATTATTTGTGGATGACATAATACTCTCCATAGAAGACCAGAAAAACTCCACCTGAAGACTTCTAGACTTAATAACCTAATTCAGTAGAGTGCCTGGATAAAAGGTCAACACTCAAAAATCAATAGCTTTCTTGTACACAAATAATAGATTCACTGAGAGACAAATTGGAGAAACAATTCCTTTCACAATAGCATCCAAAAAAATGAAATATCTAGAAATCAATCTAAGAAAAGAAGTAAAGAACTTCTAGTTTGAAAATCACTGCACTCTGCAAAAGAGATCAAAGATGGGCCAGGGATTTAACTCAGTGGCTCTGCCACCTGCCTCGCAAGGGCAAGGACCCAAGTTTGATCCCTGGTACCGAAAGAGAGAGAGACAGACAGAGAGAGAGAGAGAGAGAGAGATCAAAGAGGACATCAGAAAATTGAAAGACATCCCCTGACCCTGGGTAGTAAGAACCAGTATAGTGAAAATGTCCATATTTCCAAAATATAGATTCAATGCAATCCTGCTTGGAATCTCAACAGCATATTTCACAGAACTAGAGAAAATAATCCAAAAATTAATTTGGTATCAGAAGAGATTTAGAATAGTAAAAGCAATTCTAGGCAACAAATGCAAAACAGGAGTATCACAATCCCCAACTTGAAACAATACTACAAGTCTATTGTTATAAAAACAGCATGGTTCTGGGAAAGAAACAGAGCCAAGGATCAATGGAACAGATTAGAAGTTGCAGAAACAACTTCAGACAAACTCAGCCACTTCATCATTGACAAAGGAGCCAAACACCCTCACTGGAGGAAAGATAGCCTCTTTAATAAATGGTGCTAGAAAAACTGGGTTTCAACTTGTCTAAGATCAAAACTAGACCTATATGTTTTACCTGCACTAAATTACTATCAAAGTGGATCAAAGATCTAAATACTAAAAACAGAAAAACTAACCTTGCTGGAAGATAGGTTAGGTAGAACTCTTGAACATATTGGCATAGGACAAGACTTTATGAACAAAACCTCAATCACATATGAACTGTCACAAATAATCAACAATTGGGATCTTATCTTATTCAAAAGCTTCTGCAAAGAAAGATAAACCACCAACAGAATGAAGAGACAACCTACAATGTGGGAAAAAATTTTACCTGCTGTTCCTCAGACAAAGCACTAATATCTAGAATATATAAAGAACTTTAAAAAATCAGATCCCCAATTTAAAGACCCAATCCAAAAATGGGCATCTGAAACGAATAGATATTTCTCAGATGAAGAAGTTGAAGCAGCAAATAAACATATGATAAAATGTTCAACATTACTGGTCATGCAAGAGATGAAGATGAAAACAACATTGAGATTATATCTCACTCCAAAAAGAATATCTGCTATCAAGAAATCAATCAAGGACAAATGTTGGTGGAGCTGTGGGAAAAAAGTAACCCTTCTCCACTGTTGGTGGGAGTGTAAACTGGTGCAACCACTGTGGAAATCAGCATGGAGATTTCTCAAAAAACTAGGATTAGAGGTCCCATTTGACCCAGCTATTCCCCTTATGGGTATATTCCCAAAAGAATTAATAGCATCATACCACAGTGATATATACTCACCCATGTTTATAGTAGCCCAGTATTTTAATAGCTAAATGTTGGAAACAACCCACTTGTCCATCCACTGGTGAGTGGCTAAAGAAGATGTGGATTTTTTTCACAAAATGGAATACTACTCAGCCATAAAGAATAATAAACTAGAGGCTGGCCATTCCATCTGTAAGTGCACTCAGATCCTGGGGAGTAGCTGTGAGGCCCAGACCAGCATGGCTGCAGTCAGATTCCAGCCAGGGCTCCACCCTGACCCCAGAGGTTCCTGCACACCCACCCCAGCCAAAGTCCCACCCAGAAAAGAGCTGCACATGTGAACAAGCTTCAGCCAGAGGCCCGGCATACTATTGGCCACAGACAAGGAACCACCTGGAAAAGAGATACAGAGGGACACAAGCAATACCCAGAGGCTCACAGCAATATCATTGATAAGTGGATGGAGACCCTAGCCAAAGCCTGCACAAATAGGAACTGGGGTGCACAGCTCTCAGCCAGAGATCCTCCAGACAACAGTGACACAGGGACCTCAGTGAGATGCATACATATATACCACCCAAGTGTGCACAGGCCCCAGCCAGAAGTGCATCCAGACAACATCAGCTCGGGGATACAGAAAGCCACCATTCTGAACCCAGGAATTGGTGTACTGGTGAGCAGCAGAGTAAAGGCTACTTGGTGGCTTGCCAAGAATTCAAGACCACTGAGTGATCAAAAAGTCACCTCAACAAAGGCACATCAGGCTGAATCTGTTGAAAGAGAAGATACATAAATAAGTCTCTAAACCAAACTTCCAGATCACCTAATGCAACCCCAAAGGGCAACAAGATGGAGCAATCTGATAATCAACCACCTGGACTCTCTGAACTGGTAACAAAATAGGAACTGGAAAAAATGAATTCAGAAATAATTTCTCAGATAACAGCAGAGATAGTGCTCATAGTACAAGACATGATTAATAAAACTAGAGAGGACACAGATTAAAAAAAAATAGAGGAGGTGAGGAACATGATGGAATCCCACCATAGGAAACAAATGGAATTCATAACAGAGATGCAAACAGATATCCAGGAGATTAAAAACTCCATTGAAAGTTTATGCAGCAGAATGAGCCAATGCAAGGATAGAATTTCATATATAGAAGATAGGATGGCAACTAGTGACCAGGAAAAGAAAAATTTCTTAAAAATAGTAAGGGACCATGAGAAATCAATCCAGCAGCTGCTAGATGATGCAAAGAAGAATAACAATAGACTGACTGGAGTCAATGAAGAAACAGAAGAGAGTGCACACTACATTAAAAAACTGTTCACAGAAGTAATGGCAGAAAACTTCCCAAATAGGGGGAAAGGACTTGATATAGAAATAAGGGAGGCATATAGGACTCCAACTAGCTGTGAGCAAAAAAATCTACACATAGGCATATAATAGATAAGATTCCAGAGACCTAACAGAATTTCAAAATTCTACAAACAGTTAGAGAAAAGACACAAAACACATACAAAGGAAAGCCCATTAGGATCACAGCAGACTTTTTAATGTAAACCCATGAGGCAAGAAGAGTGTGGAGTGATGTATTTCAAACCCTAAAGAAAACAATCTCCAACCCAGATTGTTGTACCCTACAAAATTATCTTTCAAAATTGATGGAGAATTAAGATACTTTCATAACAAAGAGCACCTTAGGAACTTCATGAATACCAAACTAGCACTGCAAAAAATTTTAAACAATATCCTAGGAAAAGACAATGAGGATCACATCCCTAGGAAGCCCTGCAGAATGAATCCAGCAGGAATAACAAGAAATTAAAAGCAAAGGGGGAAAATCCAGCAAAAAGAAAAAGTCATGAAAAGGATAAATCAATACATATCAGTTATAACCATCAATGCTAATGGTCTGAATTCACCATTTAAAGGAAATAGAATGGCAGAATGGGTCAAGAAGCAAGATCCAACAATATGCTCCATACACGAAACATACTTAATTCAAAAAGAAACTCATAGACTGAAAGTTAAAGGGTGGAAAACAATACTCCACCTGACAGGAACCCCCAAAAAAGCAGGAGTAACTATTCTCTTTGTAGATCAAGTGGATTTCAAACCACTAATGATTATGAGAGACATAGAAGGACACTACGTCCTTGTAAAGTGAACAATCCAAGAGGAAGGGATGACAATCATTAATATATATGCACCAAACACTAATGTGCCGAACTATATCAAATAAATATTAATGGACATGAAAAAAAATATAACCACTAATACAATAGTAGTGGGAGACCTCGATATCCCAATGTTACAAATAAACAGATCAACTAGACAAAAAAACAATGAAATACTAGAACTCAATGAAATTCTTGAACACATGAAATTAACAGATGTTTACAGTGTTCCACCCCACAAAATCAGAATACACATTCTTTTCAGCTGCACATGGGTTGTCCTCTAAAATAGACCACAGACTTGCTCATAGAGCATGTTTAAGTAAGTGCAAAGGAACTGAAGTTATTCCCTGAATATTATCAGACCATAGTGTGATGAAATTGGAGATCAATAGCAAAAGAAACTGCAAGAATTAAATAAACACATGGAAATTGAACAACACACTTCTGAATAACCAATGGGTCAGAGAAGAAATTAAAGAAGAAATCAGACAGTTCCTGCAATTAAATGACAATACCAATACAACAAATCAGAATCGATGGGAAACACTGAAAAGAGTCTTACTAGTGAAATTCATAGCAGTGAATACTCACCTTAAGAAAACAAAGCGAACTCAATTACATAACCTGATGCTGAACCTCAGGCTTCTAGAAAAAGAAGAGAAGAACAAACCCAACACTCATATAAAGGAGGCAATTATAAAGATCAGGGCAGAAATCAATGCAATAGAGACTAAGAGAACAAGATAAAAACATCAATGAAGCCAAGAGTTGGTTCTTTGAAAGAATAAACAAAATTTACAAACCCTTAGCCAATTTCATTTAAAAAAAGGAAAGAAAAGGCCCAAATTCATACAAATAGGAATGAAAAGGGTGACATTACAATGGAACCAGCAGAAATCCAAAGGATCATCAATACCTACTTTGAGAACCTATAGGAGAATTAGATGGAAAATGCAGAAGAAATGGACAGATACCTAGATACTTGTGAATTACCAAAGTTGAACAAAGATGATGTAAATATTCTAAATGACCAAATATCAATCAAGGAAACTCAAAATGTAATTAAAAAGTCACCAAGAAAAGTCCGGGTCCAGATGGTTCCACTGCTGAATTCTACGAGACATTTAGAGAGGAACTACTGCCACTACTGTTTAAACTCTTCAGTGAAATTGGAAGGGAAGCAATATTCCCGAATTCATTCCTGGAAGCAAGCATCACCTTGATCCCCAAAGCAGAGAAAAACCCAACTGAAAAAGATAACTATAGGCCAATCTCACTAATGAACATAAATGCAAAAATCCTTAATAAGATAATGGCAAATAGAATATAAAAGATCATTAAGAAGATCATACACCCTGACCAAGTGGGTTTCATCCCAGGGATGAAAGAATGGTTCAACATACTCAAATCAACAGATGTAATACACCATATTAATAAAGCCAAGGACAAAAATCACATGATCATCTCAATGGATGCAGGAAAAGCATTTCACAAAATCCAGCATGCATTTATAATAAAAACTATAAAAAAATGAAATTGACAGTCTCTATTTCAATCTGATAAAAGCCATCTATGAAAAACCAACAGCCAATATCATACTAAATGGTCAAAAACTGACATCCTCCACACTAAAATCAGGAACAAGACAAGGATGTCCACTATCACCCCTCCTGTTCAATATAGTTTTGCAAACTTTAGCCACAGCAATTAGACAAGAGAGAGAAATAAAAGGAATAAAGATAGGAAATGAAGAAGTCAAATTCTCATTATTTGTAGATGATATGATACTCTATAGAGAAGACTCTAAGAACTCCAACAAATGTCTTCTGGACATAATAACCAAATTCAGTAAAGTAGCTGGATACAAGATAAACACACAAAAATCAATAGCTTTTCTGTACACGAAAAATAGACTCACTGAGAGAGAAATAGGGTAAACAATTCCTTTCACAATAGCATCCAAAAAAACTGAAATACCTAGGAATAAACCAAACAAGAGAAATCAAAGATCTCTTCTCTGAAAACTATAGCACTCTGAAAAGGGAGATTGAAGATGATATCAGAAAATGGAAAGACATCCCCTGCTCCTGGGTAGGAAGGATCAACAAAGTGAAAATGGCCATACTTCCAAAACTGCTATATAGATTCAATGCAATCCCGATTGAAATCCCAGCATCATATTTCACAGACCTGGAGAAAACAATTCAAAAATTCATTTGGAACAAGAATAGACCTAGAATAGCTAAAGCAATTCTAGGCAATAAAGACATGTTAGGGGGTAAGACAACTCCCAACTTGAAACTATACTACAAAGTTACTGTAATAAAAACAGCATGATAATGGCAAGAAACAGACCTGAGGACCAGTGAAACAGATTAGAAGATGCAGAAACAACTCCATATACACTCAGCCATCTCATCTTTGACAAAGGAGCCTAACACCCTCACTGGAGGAAAGATAGCCTCTTTAATAAATGGTGCTGGAAAAATTGGTTTTCAATTTGCCAAAGACTAAAACTAGACCTATATCTCTCAACATTCACTATACTAAAATAGAAATGGACAAAATATCTAAATACTAAAACAGAAACACTGAACTGGCTGGAACAGAGGTTAGGTAAAACTCTTGAAGACTTTGTTGTAGGAAAAGATTTTATGAACAAAACTTCAGTTGCCCGTGAACTAGCACAGACAATTAACAAGTGAGACCTCTCCTTACTAAAAAGCTTCTGCACAGCAAGAGAAACCACCAACAGTGTGAAGAGACAACCCACAGTGTGGGAAAGAATTTTTACCAGCTGTCCCTCAGACAAGGGTCTACTATCTAGAGTCTATAAAGAACTTAAAAAAAAATCAGATCTCCCAAATTAAAAACCCAATCCAAAAATGGGCATCTGAAATGAACAGACATTTCTCAGACAAAGAAGTAGAAGAATCATACCACAGTGATATATGTCTACCCATGTTCACAGCAGCACAATTCGTGATAGCTAAAACTTGGAAGCAACCCAATTGCCCATCAATTGGAGACTGGATAAAGAAAAATGTATTTTTTTAAATGGAGTATTTCTCAGCCATTAAGATCGAGAAACCATAGACATTTATATCTAAATGAATACACATTGAGCTGATACTCTTAAGTGAAATAAATAGGACACACATGTGCAAATATCGAATAGTTTCTCTAGTGTGAGAAACTAAAAGTGTAAATAAGGACTAAAACATATAATAGATAACGTGAAATAGGAAGAAAAGGTGCAAAGGGGAAGGGGAAGTGTGAGGGGTAGGGGAAAAGAAAGAAGGGAATGGAATTAATATGAGAAAAATAAAAATTGGAAACAAAGTCTTTGTAGATAGGGAGGGGTTGATGGGTTGATGGGAGGGCAGGAGAATGGGGAAAAAATAAGAACCAAGATGCATTATGTAAAGGTGCAAATTTCCAATGATGAATGTCATTATACTGTATACCTTAAATGTGCCAGTAAAATTAATTTTAAAAAGGAATGATAAACTTGAGACATGTGTAGCTAAATGTATACAACTTGAGGCCTTACTCATAAGTGAAATAAATAGGACACACATGTTAATACCAAATTATTTCTTTGGTGTGAGAAACTGAAAGTGTAAATGAGGACCAAAATGTATAACAGCTATTGTGAAAAATGAAGAAACTGTTCAATGGGGAAGGGAGGAGGGGGCAGGGCAAAGTAAAGAAGAGAATAAAGATGAAAAAAGAAGGAAAAAGAAGAAACAAAGCTTATGTAAGTAAAGAAGAGTGAAGGTGTTGAAGGGAGTTCAGAGGAATGGAAAAAACCAAAAACCAAGGTATATCACGTACAGGCACAAATTCCCAATGAGGAATGTGATCATAATGTATACCTAAAATGTACCAATAATTTCAATATATATAAAATAAAAAACCTTCATTTTTATTCTTATAATACTCTATCTTCATATAGAAGTACTTTGCTATTCATTACAATTTTTACTTGGAAATTGCATAATCCAGGTAACGTGTGATCTTTGTAATTTAGTACTCTGTTTCACAAAAAGTTCTTTTCATTCAGTATACATTCAGTTACTGTAAATGGAATCAGGTTTTCAGATGCATATTCACAGCTCCTGCTAATATCAGTGGGTGTGTCATATGTGTGTAGATAAAGAAAGGTCCTGGGTGAATGTTTTTCTCTGTTCTCTAAAACTTAAGCATTGTCTATGGTTTGCATTCTGAATATAAAAGTTAAAAAATGTCCGATTCACAACACTTTCTGTTACCTCCCCAAAGGGCTAAGTTTCATTTTTTTGGAATGTTGTTGCTTATTAATTTATCATTGGTTTTTCAAATATATATGCCAGTCATCATTCTATGATATCACACATAGTTACAAAACAAAACCAACAAAGCCAACAATGTACCTGCCATCTAAGACATTTAGTCTTAGAAATAATTCTTTGTTGGTGTGTGTGTGTGTGTGTCTGTGTGTCTGTGTGTGTGTGTCTGTGTGTGTGTGTGTGTCAGGGTAGGGGACTCTAATCATAAGCAATGACTATACAATAACAGTTAAATATTAAGGAGATTTTCTATTTCACACACTTTTATTTCTCATAATAGTAGAAAAATATTTTTCCTAATAGTGGAAACAAGGAGGAATGCTAAAACAGAAAAGATGGAAATAGGAGAGGGAAGAGAGTATTATAGAGTGAAGGATCAGGATAAGAATTAAATGCTTCTCCAAAGAGGCAGGAGTACATTACCAATCATGGGGATATTTGTGGTATTCCTTGTTCTGTGTTTCTCCCTGTGGATGTCACACATTGACAGTAGAGAGATTTCATTAAATAAATGGACTCAATTTGTTACCTGGCTTATGCATTGTAAAATGTATGCATTGTATTACTGTTTAGTAGTTTAGAACAATTGCTTTCATGTTCCTTCTGAAAAATAGCTATGCAAATCCTGTAGTAACAAGCATAGTCTATCTGTTTATGTAAAAACATCAGTGCTGCTTTCCTGCTTTGGACAAATGGCAGTAATATTTCATCAGAACTTTTAGTACATTCTTATTTTAATACTATAATGTCTTAATCACCTGCATGCAACTTATTATTGTTGAATTTGTTTTGTTACAGTTGCATTTGTTTATCTGTGTTTCACAGACTTTATGGTCTTATATAAATGGGCAGCTGAAGGAGATAAGGAGAGCAGACTGATCAGAGAAACAAAATTGTTCCTTTCAAAAAGTTCTCAGGAGTGATAGGAAGATCTCTAAAGCCCTTTCATTTCAAAAGGACTGGGTTGTAGTATAATCTGTTTTTATTTTTCTTATTCAAAAGACTGCTCTCTGGAAGCAGCATAATAATTTTTTTCCTGCGAATGCATTTTTTTAACTACTGAGGCCATAGAAACTAAAATTAGTGTATTAAAGAAATGATATTAAAGAAAATATATTTCAGAATATATTTTTGGAAATGTTTAAGGCCATTAACTCAGAACCCTTATTTATTGTTCTCACTCCTACTCCATGGTAGAAAATATAACTACTCTAATTGCATTATCAGATCATTTTTAAAGAAGAAAATAGTCTCACTGATTAAAAGACCTACAACTAAGAAGAGAGATATTTTATATTTCAGGAAAATACTGTTAGTCAACGTTAATGAAATTTTATTTTGTTAAAAATAAAGCACCTTGAGACCGTAATGTTAATTGAAATAAGTCAGACATACAAGCTTAAATATTATGTGGCTTCTCTTATATGAGAAACCCAAGTTATAAATAAAAAGTAAAATAAAAGTTAGATAGTAGGAAGTAGGAAGATCTTTCTCAATGGGGATAGGAATCAAGAGATGGAGAGAGAGGAGAGGGAGGTTAGGAAAAGGGAATAAAAAAAGGAATAAAGATATTTTAGGGTTTTTTGTACTAACTACACACAAGGAATGTAAAAATTATGTATTCCATACATTTACAGTAAAAATTTTAAAAGAATGTAATTGTGATATTCCTTTGAGTTTCATGTTTTTCATGGTAATGTTTTTACACATTCACTACTATCATTCTATTGTTAAAGATAAATGTTTAGTAAATTTGATGCCTCCTAAAATTATGGCATGACTGGCTTTGTAGTTATTAACATTTATTAAAATGCTATTTCCCTGTTAAAAGCTCTAAAAACATTCTTTTGTTCTTTTACTTTTTTCTACTGTCTCCTTCACTCAGTAGGTAGGTGAGCTGCTCTTTGCTTGTTTAATAATTTGGTTGAAATTTGGTATTTATTATTATTTTACACAATGCCTGAAGAAGAATAAAAAATCTTATAGAAAGACCTCCTGAGAAGGTTTTATCCTAATCTCATTAGCTCTGTATGCAACATCTATGAAAATAACTTGCCACATGTGTAGTTTATAACTTTCCAGATAACTCTTTTTGCCATCAAACACTTTATGATCCTTAGCTCACACTATTTAAACTATGATTTTTGGTAGCAGATAGCAATCAGGCATCCATATCATTAGTGTCAATGATTCTTTTTAACTGAGGTCAGTATTGTAACATGTCATTACAGACTGGCAATTGAGTCATAGCATATCAGCCCTTAGAAATCTCCTCTGAATAACTACCATGTTTTATTAAATTATCATTGTTTAATAATTAATACTCTGTAAACATGCTGTGTACTAGAATCACAATGATAATTTCCCACTCACATATAGCATAATATAGATATTTCCAGAAGTTTTTATCCAATGCTACTATTTTGGAGACAAGATGATCCTTATTAATGTAATCTATAATCTAGGGTAATAATGTCCATTATTTAATTTGTTGTCCTCACCAAAAGAAAACTACCATTGTTAGTTTTGTCAAATTGACTTGAGAAGGTATTAGAGAAAATAATTGGACTGCATTTTATGACTGGTTAGTGGCTTCACAGAATCAGACATTTAGAGTTACAAAGAGCTCACATGTATTTTTGTCCACCACTCACTTTCTCAGACAGGAAAACTGAGGACCAGGAAAAGTTGTGTTCCAGTTAAAGTGGGAATCAGCTCTTCTGATCCCAAATCAGGACATTTTCAACATGAAGTGCATAAGTTTTAACCATAACAACTTACAGAGTTATACTGGGTCATCACGTATAGTATAACCTGCAGTATAAAAACCTACTGAAACATTCTCATAATTCAAGGATTGCTTTGAAAGTTGTTGACTTTATATCTTTTGGTGGGCTAAAATTGGGTACAATTTTTATGCCATTAGACATAATGTAAAATAAAACTGGAAAGTAAAAAATAATGTTGCTAATGTTAATATTTTAAATTATTGGACCCCTGTGGAAGGGAGCTCAACTTCTGTATATAAATGCCTCCAATATAATTGATTCCAAATGTGAATTGATAGCATTGCTTTTTATTATTTAAAAAATATTTCATTCCGGGGAAGGAAAGAGATATTATCTTTTTATGCTTTCCTCCAAAATCTTAGCAATGCAGGGATTATTTGTGCTAGTTTTGCCTATAACATTCAGTTGTATAATGTATGCTTTAAGATTAAAGGTATCAACATATGTACATGGGTTAGAATAATGTTTAATGCATGACACATTGCATATCAGTTCTTTACCTATTAGGTTTTTAAAATAATGACTAACAGTGTGGCTTTTGTAATAAAAATATAGATACAAATCTGCTTCCACCATTTACTTCTTGTGTTACTTTTCCATTTACTCTCTTTGTTTCAGTTTCTTGATCCATAAAATAAGAACACCAACAAATTATGTGGTAGGTTATTGTAAAGATTTAAGTAAATAAATACTGTATAAAGCACATAGAACAGTGTCTAGCAGATAGAAAACATTTTTCAGTGATAGACTTCATTATTTTTCATGTTTGGTACATTTCCAGAATATAATGTATTCATTCATCCTAAAATATCATCTGTACCCTTGCTATGTTCTCCACATAATGGGACTAGTCTATTGGTGGAAGTAGACAAATAGTCAATCATTGTGCAATGTCATTAGTGATACACTCTTGGTGATGCAGTGTGTTCTGGCAGCACATTTAAAAGCCACTACTTTTTGTGAGTGCATAGTTGGGAGGTGGATGGTGAGGTGGGATTGGTAGAAGAGACATTAAAGAGTCAAAGAATGCCTCCTGGAAGAGATTTCAATTAGTCTGAGAGAAAAACCATGAATAGAAGTTGGGATAGAGTGAGAGGAATTAAAAGAAGAGAAAAATCAGGAGCAAAAACTGTAGAGAAAGAATGTCAAATTTAAGGAGATGAAATATCTTTAGAATGGTTGGGGAATAGAGTGTACACTGGAAGTGAAGAAGTAAACTAGAGAACTGGATAACCATACAATTACAACAGATGCAGACCCTGTAAGCCATGATAATGCATTTTCAGTAAAGACTGGAAAGTCAATTAACTTTTAAGAAAGGAAATAAAGTGATAAGATTTGTCTTTAAAAATATTACTTTGGTGACTACAAGGAAGAAATAAACCAATAACAAATGATTGTGAAGCTGTAGGGAAAAAAAGAGCCCTTCTTCATTTTTGGTAGGACTGTAAACTTATATAACCACTATGGAAATCAGTATGGAGACTGCTCAAAAAACTAAAAGTAGAAATTCCACTTCTAGGTATCTTACTAATAAAATTAAAGATATCATACAACAGCGATGTATGCATGCCCATATTTATAGCAGCAGAATTCATAACAGCTAAATCTTGGAAGCAACCTATATGCCTATCAACAGATAAATTGACAAAAAGTATTGTATATGTTAACAATAGAGTGGTATTCTACCATCAAAAGGATAAACTTGAGTCCTTTGTAGAAAAGTGGGTACATTTTGAGACCATAATATTGCACTATTTCTCATATATATATATATATATATATA
>NW_004624911.1:2489611-2503806 GCF_000247695.1 Heterocephalus glaber
TGTTATTCTTCTTTGCATCATCTAGCAGCTGCTGGATTGATTTCTCATGGTTCCTTAAAATTTTAAAGCAATTTTTCTTTTCCTGGTCACTAATTGCAAGCTCATTTATATATCTGAAATTCTGTCCTCAGATTGACTCATTCTGCTGAGTAAGCTTTCAGTGGAGTTTTTAATCTCCTGGAAATCTGTTTGCATCTGTTTTATGGATTCCATTTGTTTCCTATTTTGGGATTACATTATGTTCCTCAGCTCCTCTATTTTTTTTATCTCTGTCCTCTCTAGATTTATTAATAATGTCTTGTACTATGGGCACAATCTCTGCTGTTATCTGAGAAATTATTTCTGATTTCATTTTTTCCAGATCCTCTTTGGTGCCAGTTCAGGATGTCCAAGTTATTGAGTATCAGATTGTTCCATCTTGTTTCCCATTGGGGTTGCTGTAGGTGATCGGGAAGTCTGGTTTTGAGGCTTGTTTATATGTCTTCTCATTTCAACAGTTGGGGGGTGTCTCTGGGGCCCATGTGGCTCACCTCCTCTGCACTGGGAGTGGTGCTATGGTGGCCTGAGAGCCTCCTCCTGGGCGTTGGGATTGGCTCACCTCCTCTGCCAGGAGTAGATTTTTTTTTCACAGTTGGTTGGAATCCTATATGCCTCACTTATCTCTATGCCAAGTTCTTTTCCCCTGCTAAGTAATTTTTCTGGCAGTACTTCTGTGAACAGGTTTTTTATGCCATTTGCACTCTCTTCTGTTTCTTCATTGACTCTGATCAGTCTTATGTTATTCTACTTTGCATCATCTAGCAGGTACTGGGTTGATTTCTCCTGGTCCCTTACTATTTTTAAGACATTTTTCTTTTCCTAGTCACTAATTGCAATCATTTCTTCTATATCTGAAATTCTGTCCTCATGTTGGCTCATTTTGCTGCATAAACTTTCAATGGAGTTTTTAATCTCCTAGATATTTGCTTGTATCTATTTTATTGATACCTGTTGTTCCCTATGTTGGTTGAGATTCCTTCATTTCCCTGTATGTTTTTAAATCTGTGTCTGCTCTAGATTCATTAAGCATCTCTTGCACTATGGATGCAATCTCTGTTGTTATCTGAGAAATTATATCTGATTTCATTTTTTCCAGTTTTTCTTTTGTTGCCAGCTCAGGGAATCCAAGTTGTTGTGCATCAGATTGTTTTATCTCATTTCCTTTTGCAGTTATCTTAGGTGATCTGTGAGTCTGGTTTTGAGACTTGTTTAAGTGTCTTCTCATTAAAACAGATGCAGCCTGATATGCCTTTTTTAACATGACTTTTTGCTCACCTAGGGTTCTTCAATTCTCAGTAAGCCACCAAGAGACCTTTTCTCTGCTTCTCACCCCTGTACCAATTCCTGGGTTCTGAATGGTGGCCTTATGGATACCTGCACTGCCCTGTTGTCTGGGTTGGGTTCTGGCTGGAATCAATGCACACTTGGGATAAAATCTGGGTGTGCTTCTGGCTGGGGCCTGCTCTCACTATGTACCTGTTGTCTGGGAGGTCCTTTGGCTGGGGGCTGTGCACCCTGGTCACTGGTTTGACAATATACCTGAAATTATACCTTGATTTAGTATAATTGTCTTATATGTTTTATGTGTTCTTTGCCCTATTGGTCTGGTTTTCCATCTGTATATATGATAATTAACTTTATCAGATCTTATAAATTAAAAAATGAATCTGATGCTGGAAAAACTAAAGGGGCATGGAGGGATGGGGGGGAGAAAGGAATTGTAATGTTGAGATGTGTTATGTACTTGTACCAATCCCCTACAATGTATATACTCATTATGTACTGACAACATGTACTCATAAAAGTAAAAAAAATAAAGATAATAATTTGAAGGTTTGAAAAAATATTACTTTGGTTTCAATGTGGAAAACTTCTCTGTAAAGGTAGAATGGGGACACCACTTAGAATGCAGTTATAACAATCACTGTGAGAGGTAATAATAACCTATACTACGGAAGAAGAAATGAAATTGCACAGAAGCAGATTCCAGTCATATTTAAGGTATCAAATCAAAGCAATTAGATAATGAATGTAGAGATGATAAGAGTGAGTGATGACTCCCAAATTCTTGGCTTGGGAGACTAGTTGATGGCATTATCTACTCACATTAGAATGACACAAAAAGGAACTCTGTTGGGGGAGAAGGATAAATAGACATCATCAGCTTCCATTTTAACTTGCTTTGAGTTATCTAAGTGGAGATGTGAGATAAGTAGTTCTATGTGCTGGTCTCATTCTTAGAGGAGAGAATAAGACTGGAATCTTGAGAGGTATTATATAGAGATGATAAACAAATGAATAGGAATAAGTGAGATGACCCAAAGAATATGCATAAGTTTACAAGAGAAAATAACTTAGGACAGAAGCAATAATTCTTATCTCTATTTGCTCCACCAAAATCTTTGCTACTCTCATGAAACCTAAAGATTCCTTTTCACAATTATATTTCCTAAATATATTTCTGCATGTGTACATGAGTGTGTATGACATAATATGCATCTATATTATATACATATTTACTCTACATAACTTATTTTAAAATATTAATGATATAATTATAGAAAACAAACTGAATTTCAACATATTTTAAAATAACATAATTTACAAGAAAATATATATGCATTTTATTAACACCTTATGCAATATTACATAGTGGGTTTAATAGCAACCTTAAATTAAAAAGTAATGAGGATGATAAAGGACATTTTAAAATATCTCTAATAATTACAATGTAATGTGTTATGAAATGACCTGGTTCCTGTTGCTGATTTAGTTACAAGTATGGTTTAAAATATTTTGGTCTTTTGAAATTACCTGTTTTTGTTTAGACACTAAGAAGTTTATGAATATAAAGGTATAAGTTTTCATAATCTATATCATAACTTCTTGAACACTATGCATGAGTTCTGGGGAATCTGCAGACTTCAGTTTAACTGTTCTGGATTAACTAATGGTCAACTAGAAATGGCAAGCTGAACTGAATAAGTGTTGTTCTAGGTGTGGAAGACCCACCTGAGGAATGTTGCCAATGGCATAAAAGGAGAATTGGAGGGGAATATCATAAGCTGATGATTTTCATGGAGAAGCTTGCCATGGCTGTTTTTCCTGATGTGAACTTAGGTGTTCTCATTGTTGGAAGAGCTTGGGTCCTCACTGTGACAGGGAATGGCTGCTGTTCTCATCAGGGGATCCCTGATCTTCACCTTGACCATTGCTTCTTGGCTCCAGTGTAGATTCCTCAGCCTGGTGGCACAAATCCTTCTCCCTGCCAGTGCAGGCTTTCTGGCTTCCACTACTGGTCTTTGGGTCTTCCTGGTACAGATTCTTGATACAGACTTGCATGAGACATTGCCGTGGGCTCTAGGACTCTAGCTGGATTCATGGAGGACATTGCTTTCGGTTCTGGGCCTTCAGCTGGACTTGTGTGGGACATTGCTATGGGATCCAGCCCCTTGTCTGGATTCTTGGGGTATCCAATGTGTGGATAAATCTCTTGTACTACTCTGCATTTGACCTTTTGGGTGAATATTATAAAATAATCCTATAAATTATGTGTCCTGTAATAAATCTATCCCTTTGCAAACCCTGACTACAACATTAACAGTGGGTTAGAGCCCTGAAAAGCAGTAATACTTAAGGGATGTGTAAATTAAGAGGAACTCAAAAAAAGGATCAAAATAGAGATGTTAGACATAGAAGAAAATCCAGAATAATGGAGTTATATAATGGAAGGCAAGGAAAAGGTGTGTTTCCAGAGGTAATTGCTAGAGAGATGAAATGAAGAAATAGGAAGTGTCCTTCAGATGTAGTAGAGAAGAGTTTGGTGCTAGGCTTGACAAGAGCAACTTCAGTGATGGTAATTGATGGATTGTTTATGGTAATCAGGGTGTTGAACCAAATTGTGTTGTGAGCTTTGTAGTTGTTCCTCAAGACATATGTCCACTTCCTTATCTTTGGAATCAGTGAATATTATTTTACACAGTGAAAGGGTAAATACTAAATTTCATAGCAAAGGATATGAATAAGTTAAAGATTCTGAAAAGAGGAAAATATCTGGAATATTCAAAGGGTACTAAATCTTGTAGCAAATATCATCCCAAGGGAGAGGCAGAGGGACCTAAGAGGAAGAGGCAATGTGACCACTACAGAAGTGACACAACCACAAGTATTACTTGTGGATAAATTGTCCCTGAGAGTGTCTGGAGTAAGCAGAACTGCAGTAAGGCCTTAAGTTTTTACTTCTAGCTTTGAGAACTGAGAAAATAAATGATTCTTGTTCTAAATCATCAAGATCATGGTAACTTGTTTCAGCAACCCTATTAAGCTATTATACTGGGACATATTTGGTTAGTTGTTTTTGTTAGGCTCATCGTTTTTCATATTTATCATGACACTAAAGCATTATTTGATTTTTTCACTTCTCGATTGATTACATGTTTTCAGATGTCAGATTATCAATATATACAAAAAAGTAATTGAGATAACATACTAACTATTTAACAGTGTTTTAACTCATTATTAGTTAGACAAAGAGATGTTATTTACTTGTGAAAAATGTACATTGCATGATTTAACACTTTCTCCTTTGACATAATTGCTATCCCCTCTACCTTAGCTTTTTGGTAAGTATTTAATTCATTACACACTTTCCCACCTATTTTTATTGTGCTTTATTCTTCCACCTGTGGATCCTTTTATTTTTCTTTGGTTTTTTTTTTTTTTTTTTGTACTGAGGATTGAACTCAGGACCTTGTGCTTGCAAGGCAGGTTGCAGAACCACTGAGCTAAATCTCCAGTCCATGTGGATCTTTTTCTAAGATCAACTACCATATTGCTTAAAGCTACTTTAATGTTTTTCATTTTATATTTCACAGAAAAGTTAACTTGATCAATATATTAAATCCAAGGTAGTCATGTCAAAATTATTGTAATTTTTATAAATGAGGAAATTTAGGCTAGAAAACTTAAAGGAGCAGATATAGGCTTCAAACATATTCATTATTCTATTACAATATCATTTATGATTTTATTCATCCAATATGGGACTAGAAACTGTGGATAAATTTTCCAGACCATTCAAATGCAGCTTGGTCTTTTGGACACACTTTGAGTAGCAAGGAGGTTTTAGGTGATAGATTTTAATATTTATAATAGATATTAGAAGTTCAAGATAAAAAGTTTTAAATAGCTATAGATTTAAAGTTTAAATATCTGTTTTGTGGTCACATGTTTCAAAGCAAAAAAAAAAGATATCTAAAAGTCACAAATTTAGCTATGAACATTTATATGTGCTTCAAACTTTATCATTGAAATTTTTCAGATTTTTGTGAAAGATGTCCCATGAGAAACTTTTCATGTGTTTGTACAGAACATGTTATTGATATACTAAACTCTATACATAGTATGAATAAAATAGATGTGGCTTTTAAACTCACATAGAACTGTCAGAAATCAATGATAATATATTTTTTTCAACCTGGAAGTTTAGTTATTCATTGAGTCTATTTGACATTTATGAAGCATTGTGCACTATTGTGTTAGCTTACATATTGCGTTGATATGACTTAAGCAGTTGGGTGTATAATTGTTCAAATGATTTTCCCCCACTGCCTGCACATCATTGCTTCTTCTTGCACCTGAAAATATGTTTCCACTTGACTCTTAAGGAGCAAATTTTCAGTTATTTGGCAACAAATACATACAATTTACAACACATCTCATTCATATTATTAGGATTTAAAACGTACTTGATTGTTGTAAACGATTACAGCAAATGCACAGGAATAATAGATTATTATGGATTTTTCTTTTCTTTATGTCTTTCTGATTTGCTTTCTCTCTCATTCTTTTTCTCACCTGCACTCCCTCCCTCCATTGATGTCTCTTTCTCTCTCTCTCTCTCTCCCTCCTCTCTCTCTCTCACTCTGTGTGTGTGTGTGTATGTCTCCTTCTCCCCTCTCTTTTCCCCTCCCCTCATTCTCCCTCTCTCCACCACTATGAAGTAAATTAAAACAACGGATTAGTTTTGCCTCTCACCAAGCCTATAGTGCAAGCTAAGTCAAGAAAAAGATTAAAAGTAAATTGCTCTTTCTTAGTTTACCCTAGTGATTTCAATTATTTATGATGTAATTGGAAAGTGTCTTGAAAGTTGAGCTCCAAAAGGGAGTAAAAGGCCCCTGCAGGAAGAAATCAAGTACTTCTCAGCAACAATAAGAGAAATAGGGCCATTATATTTTTTTTACCTTTAGAAAAAGATGTTCCTTCAAAACTTAGATGCCTAGGACATCATTCAGGTATAATGATGTATTACGTCCTTGGGCACTTGTACAAGGGCATTTTTATCATCAACTCACTGTCACTTGGAGAAATAGCAGTTATAAAGCTCTAGTCATTTTAAATATTCCTTCAGTGTTATTAAATATATCATATATTTTATCTGATATTTTAATTATCATTTTAATATTAAAATATACTGCTTTTCCTTTAGTATCTACCTTTGCTATTTCTGTCTTCAGGAGGGCTAAAATGTATTTTGCAAGATTCTCTGTTTGCAAATATTTCCCTACTAGTATAGTGACATCTACAAGGTACTTCAAAAGACATAAGAAAAACATGTCACATTTTCCACATATTACAGAGTGAAAAGAAACTCCTTGTATTTATGGTTTTGTAAAAAGAAATATTCAGTCTCCTAAACTAACTTGTTTCTACCTAACTTCTCCCTTTGTTCACCTACCCCAATGTGATTTGAATGACTGAAAGTAAGATTTCTTACTATTCTTTATATAGATTTGTTGTCCTTCCTAGAATGATCTCAGTCAGAAGGAAAGGGGAGATATGCTTTTAAGCTGAACCAGATTCAAACATAAATATGCATCTGGTAGGAGGAAAAAAGAATAATTCTGAAATAGATGTTGCAACAATTTTGACATGCAGATATTTATTTCTTTCTAAATATATATGGTTGAGAGAAAAGTGTTAATAATTCTTCATATTATTTACTTATCTTGACATGCACATATTTGTAAATTATTAATTTGTTTCTATCCTTAGAAACTAATTCATCACACATCATTGATGAAACATTTGTATAGAATTTTATTAAATAGCTATTTCCTGTGTTAAATTTATAGGAATGGAGTATTTTTAAAATATCAAATATTCTCTTAATATTAAGGAAAATAAATTTCTTTCTGTTATGTATTTCAAGAAATACAATTGTGCATCTGTATGACAGATCAATAAGATCATTTTGATGTTAGTTAATTAGGAAGCAGAGATAATGTAGATTAATCATGAGGTCTGCCACTGTCTTTCTTTGTTACCACAACTATACATATTGTGGCTTCTTTTTAGAGTTAGAATAATAAAAACCTTGATCTTTTTCAGAAGAATTTGATGCAAAAACATAGAATACTTCCTTCTCTTAATGCTCACCGAATCTTCCCAAATAGAATAAAAGGCCTCAAATCATCAAACCACCAGTGTGCAAATTGGAGGTGACTACCAATGTTGCTTACATCAGTTCAAGACTCCTTTGACCATTAAAGGCTTATCTTCAATATAAAAACACATTGAGAGAAGAGGAGAACAAACTCAGGTAAGATAGAAATGGAAATTATTATTTTGAAGGGAAATGGTTCTAAGGGACCAAAATGACAATTAGACTTCTTACTTCTTGAAAAATGGGAGCAGTGTCTTATTTAACCACATCTACAAGGTCTAGCATCTACTAGGCCTTGACTAATTTTTTAACAGAATTGAGAATAAATGTTAAACATTTGAATTGATTGAAGAGGGTTTTGATTTGGCAAAAGTGTTTTAGAAGGCTATTTTATGTGGAATTATTTGAAGGTTGGTGTAGTTGATGACAGGCATTGCACTTGGAAATAAGGCCTTTTTGTAAAATGAAGCAAGTATATTGCTAAATTTGTCTAATGCAATTTCCTTCCCTTACTGAATACTCTGCATTTATTGTCAATTTCTTCATCCAAAAAGCTGCTGAATTGTGAGTTCTTATATAGAATCAAGAATGACAGTGAATGACCCCAAGAGTAAATGAAGAATAGTCCTTAGTAATAGTATATCTATCCCTATTGGAGTGTGAATGATGGATGACAGAAGAATTTGTGTATAATTCTAGTTGATGTATTTGAGTGTGTGACAATTTCCTTGAAGTCCTAGAAGAAGTGATATTTCAAAGGAGAAACTATTGTTTCTTTTAATAGACACTGCAAAGTCTAGATTTCTGTGGACTCTGAGTTCTATGATTGATCAACATATCTGGGTGCAGTAAAGTTACACATAGATGGTAAATCCTCAAATGTTTACTTTTTCATTGTGAGGGAAAAAAATCTTTCCTTGAAAATGCTAATCACTGACTTCAAGCTTTCTTGAAATTTCCTTTCAGGAAAGCTTGAGTTGTATTGGATAAAAAACAAATTTCAACCTCAGAAGCTGTTACAGTTTAGATGTAAAATGTCCCCTCAAATTCTGAAGTATGTGGAAGATGATAAGATGATTGGCTCATGGGTGTGTATACTCAACAATGGACTAACCCATTGATGAGTACATGGTTGAATATGCTATTAGGAAGTGGGTCCTAGTTGGAGCAAGGGCACTGGAGGTGTGACCTGGAAGGATGTATTGAAGTTACAGGTATCAAGTATTGTGTCTCAGCTGTGGAAATGTGACTAAGACAGTAGCTTATAGTGAAGAAAGTTTATTCTTTGCTTACACTTTTTATCCCATGGAATCAGGCAGTTCCTGGTGTAACTGTTCTCCATTTGTTGGCTTGACCATCCAGATTCCTTATAGCAATCCTATGTCAAGCAGTTTCTAACACAATTGTATTAAAGAAAAAATATAGGGTCCAAAGTCAAGCACCAATACATTTTATTGGCCAAAACATGATATTATGGTTTAGATATAAAATGTTCTCTCAAATTCTCATATGTTCAGTGATGGAACTTTAGGGAGGGGATTGGATCATGGGGGTGCTAGGCTCATCAGTGTATAAATCCATTCATGAATTCCTGAGTTCATAGCTGAATGTGATGTTAGAAGGTGAGGGCATAGTTGGAAAGTGAATCACTAGGGTTGTGCCTTTGGATCTCTCTCTCTCTCTCTCTCTCTCTCTCTCTCTCTCTCTCTCTCTCTGTTTTTCTGCTTCATGGATGCTATAAGTTGGGCAGATTTCCTCCACCAGGTGCCTCTATCATGACATTTCTTCCTTTAAGGCAGCCAATCATAGACTGAATTGTCTGAAACTGTGAACCAAATAAACCTCTGCTCATTAATTTGTGTCAAATATTTCATCAAAGCTTTAGGAAAGAAAATGATATACATAACATATAGCTAAATTTCATATTGGTTCATGTAAAATTTTTCCTTCATCATTAACTATATCTTAACACAGTTTAATGTGGCAAATCATAGAAAAGTACTGTATACACTGTCCACTTTAGCTAAAATATTCCTCTGTGCTTGATATGGCCATGGATTCCTTCTTGAGTGTATTTACATGTATCTTCCAAATTTTTTAAATTTTAGACTTATTTTCTGAACTCAACCTATGAAACACTCTTTGCAACACTTCTTTCAAGTGATATTCATATTTTTCTTTTAATATAAAATCTTATATTTACTTTGTAGTTTTTCTTTTGTGAAGAGTTTTATATATAATTTTGTAATCAGTACTATTACTTTACCAGAATTTGTTGTTGTTGTTGTTTGACTTCTACAAACAACAAAGAGTTTGACAGGCTGCTCGAACCTATTTTTCCTACTGTGCTTTTTCTTTTTATTGATTTTTCAGAATTTAAGTTTTTCTTACTAATGCATATATTGTTTATAGCATAAATGTTTGTATTGCAGTAAGTTTTATGTCAGTGCAAGGAAAATGGATGTAGATTAGCATGAAGAAGTAAAAGGATCTTTGTTCCAGCAACCACACCATCTCAGGTGAGAGGAACAGGTGCTAGGAGTCTATATAAATTATAGTCCCTAGGGATTTTGAGTAGTAATAGAGTAGTCCAGAACATTAACAATATTTTCAAAATATTTTTATGTCTATTTCACTGTCTCCTTGTCTTACTCTTTACTACTTTTATATGTGTGTTCTATAATACTGGTGTTATGGTTTATATCTAGATGTCTTCCAAAAACCTCATGCACTCATAACTGGGAAGTGCAATGGGGACCCCAAAATGCTGGAAAAGCAAGGAATGTGGAACATCTGAGGAAAGATACAGGGAGCGAGCAACATTGACTTAACAAAGAGTCCATGAGGGCTGCAAACATCTGCAGTGCTGTAGGAGTGGGGCTACATAAGCAGTTTGGAATTCATGTTTTGCCACAGATTGCCCTGGATGTTGGACAAGGTACTGTGGGATTTATTGTTTGGCCTGCTGAATTTTGGTCTGGCTTTGGTCCCATTCCTGTCTGTACCCCATTTTTCCCTTTTGGAATGGGAATGTTTGTCCTGTGCCTTTGTATGTAGGCAGAGTTTAACTTTGTTTTCTTTTTCACAGAGGCTCACAGCTAAGAGTTTGCCTTAATTCTTAGAGGAGACATTGAATTTGAATATTTCTGAAATGCTGAGTATATTAGGATTTTGGCCACTCTTAGAAATGGATTAAATGCATTTTGCATAAAGGGGTTGTATGAGTCTTTCAGGGGCCAGGGCAAAAAATGCCATTGTTCATATCTATTTGTTCTTCCAAACCCTCATATACTCATAGATGGACCTTTGGGGAAAGTAACTGGATCATAGGGTCATGATACACAACAGTGGACTTGTCCACTGATGAGTTTGCAGCTAAGTATAATGTTGGGTGTGGCAAACAGCAGAAGAATGAGACCATCCAAGCAGGCTAGTGAAAAGCAATGAGGCACAGGCTTTAATGACCTGAGTGCAGGCCAACTAAGGGTGAGAGGCCCATTAGTGGTGAACAAAAAAAAAAAAGCAGGAAACTTTATAAGGATTAGAAGAGGGTTCTGGGACATTTGTCACATACAGGGGTTGGGGCAAATATTTGTGTTTGGGGTCCATGCAGCATTCAAGGCAGATGTATGGATGTTATCAAGTAACTTGAAGTAACTTGGCATCAGGAAGATGTTGTGCTGTCCTTTGTAGTCTTATCTCTTTTCTATAGCATATTTTTTCTATTCTATATCCACCTGGAGATGGCATAGCCTGTTTCTGCAGCATGTTTTGCTGAGAGTGTGGGTTTTTTTTTTTATTTAATCTATTAGGACTGTGGCTTGGAATTAAACAACATATCCATTAACCATGTCATGACCAGATCAGGCCTGACATTGGTAAGTAAAACTGCGTTGGAAGAGATGGGTCACTGGGGGCAAAGTCAGAAAGCTGCATCTCTCTCCCTCCTCCCTTGATCTTTCTCTCTACTTCCTGGCTGATATAACATGAGCTGTTTTCTCTGCCATTCCCTTCTGTCAGGGCACCCTGCCTTGGAGCCATTCAACTGAGGATGAAACCACTACAGTGACTGAAACTACTACAAACTGTGAGCCAAAGTAATCCTTTCTCCTTTAAATTTCTGAATGCTTGTGTATTGTGTCTCAGCAATAAGAAAGTAAATAAGACAGTGGGTAATAATTACTTTTATTTTAATAAAACATCCTTTGTGACTTGTTAAGGCCAGAGTGAGTATAAAATGAAAATTTTGTACCTTTTGTTAGGCAGGCCAGTTGATATATCTCTTGTATATTTACATGGAAGTTTATTGCAGGGAAGTATTAATTAATGTAAACTATTTTATCACTATGTTCTTATTTGATCATTGTGGTGGTTAGTTGTTTAATTGTCAAATTGAGTGGAGAACACCAAACTGAATTGAGTCAGCATGATTCTGGGCATCAAAGACTCACTGTAAGGAGGACTGTTGTCAGAATTGTATAAAAGGAGAACAGGTGTAAGGATTTCAGCTGATTTGCCTTGGAAGAGCTTCACTGTGGCTGATTCTCCTTGAAGGAGCTTTGGGTGCTCTCTTCCGATGAGCTTTGGTCCTTGCTGTCACCAAAGATGGCTGCTCTTCTCTTTGGAGGAGTTCCAGTCTTCACCTTTGCCTTGGGTGTCATCTCCTGGCTTTTGATGCAGACAGCTTCAGCTTCCAGCACCAGCCTTTCGGCCTGCCAGTGCAGACTCTTTAACTTCTAGTGCTAACCCTTTGACATCCAGATGCAGACTCATATGGGACATTGCCACAGGCTCCAGGGCTTTGGTTGGATCCTTTGGATTTTCTAAAATGTGGAAAGATCTTTTGCACTCTTCTACATTTGACTCTGTGGGTGACCACTGTAGGCCAATCTTGTAAATTTCTGTGTCCTGCATTAAATTTGATTCAGAGCATGTGCAGTCTTTTGAGGAGCTTTGCCCCAGCCCTGAAATCTCTTGGAAATACTGATTAATACAATCACTATATGTATAACTCTACTAACTAGAGAAGCTTTCAACCACAAAGGTGTTATTTAAAAATAAGAGCATTATATGAACCACATGAAAAGTTAAAGTGAAGTACGTTTTATAGAAGTTTACAAAGATTTTTAAAAATCTGTCTGCTTTCTACGTGTTCAGATTGATATGACTATACGGAGAGGTTCCCTGGAAGATCTTAGTTGCTATGTTGTAACACCTTCCCTTTTTCCTAAAAGAAAAACGTTACCGTGAACATAAAAGAATTACAACAAAATAAATGACTATGAATGATCATTTATTTGTAACCTTTGTGCACAATTATTAATTATGGAAACTTATTTTCCCTTCCTTTAATGAGAGCGTGGGTATGCACTTCTCCAATTTGAAGTTCTGTGAAGGTAATTACTGTCAATAAAAGGGTTTTTATAATCTCATCACATTTAAATAATGACTATGCTCATAGTGCTTGTTACAGGGTTATTTCTTGTAGTGAAATTATAGGATGATGAAATAGGAAAAGTTTCCTAATTTTAAATTTTTTTTGATTTATATAAAGGCTTAAAAGTATGTAATATATTTTAATATCATGTTCTCTCTCTCTCTACTTTGGTGAATGAAACAGTGAGTGCATTAATCTAGGGTAAATTTTGAAGTTTTAGATTGAGACGAATTTTGTAATCTGTGTGCCTAGCTGCCAAATGTGCTTCAGCTTTACAATAAGAATACTTTTCAGAGAGATTTTTTTCTACTTCTGCTTTTCTGGGATTCTTTGGCTGTGGAATAGGAACAGCTATCAAAAAGGGCTTAAAAATTATGTATTATAAAACATAGTTGTTGAATACCAAACTAGACAGTAGCACTAGAAAAGCTGCCATCATTTTATGAGATGAATATAAAATGGAAGGTGAAAATCTTTAAAATTTCCCAAGGCCTCTTCATCAGTTATCATCTTTATCCTGCAGAAAGAAGTTCTCATTCTTCCAAAGGAAGTGTATTCAATATTTTTCTATCCTTAACTAATAAAATACATTTACTGTTAAAATAATAGCACCTCAGTGAAAAATTATCTTCAAGCCTTTGTTATTATAAATAAAAGGTTGTTCATCAAATGTGAAATATTTGCAAATTCTTCTAAATCAATTCTAATATCCTATATCATAACATGCATTTATGTCTTCTGTATATACAAATGCATGTGTACAAATACAAAAATATTTCAACTTCACTTGAGTTTTGAGACTTCAACGCAACAGCTGATGGTCATGAGTATAAATTTATAGAGAATAAAGAGGGAATAGTTGGTTGTATATTAGAATGATATATCTGCATAGTAAAACAAGAGGTAGTTTGTCCATTTCATATCAGTGTGAAAAAAAACAGTGTTGGGAGCCATGTACAAGTTGGACAGGATGTGGAAGAGTAGGAAAATCAAAGAAGAAAAAATCCAATTGACAATATCTCTCTGAATATGTTAATTAGCTATACTAAAATAAAAATTAATGATACGTTTTATCTAACACATTTCAGAGGAGATTGGACACTTTCAGGGTAGTATGGCCGTAGACCATCTAACACATTTCAAACCACTTGAATTCACTACTGTTATCTTTTTTATTTTATTCTTGTATTAAATTCTTTTATTGGTACATTGTAGGTATACAACACAATTACATTTCTCATTGGGAATTGTACCTTTACGTAATGCATCTTGGTT